>VDFB02102053.1:0-93387 GCA_007258455.2 Sequoia sempervirens | reverse complement strand
TTCGAGCTTGGATATTGAATACTTGGAGCTGGCCGTACTTTTTCACATTTCCCAAGGCGGCTGCAAAGGAATCAGGTTTTCATGTAATAAACTCATATTTATTTCATTCGCCATATTTTGTTGTAATAAATGCTCTGAATCTTCAATAATATCATGCGCCTACTTGTTTTGAGCAAGATCTTAGCATTTCCATTGCATTTAGAATTTATATGAATTTTTTAGCAATTTTCTTATTAAAATCGCAGCTTTTAGCAATTTGTCTGAAAACCCTCAAAAAACACAAAAAAATACAAAATACACAAAAACCATCAAAACTCAGCATTCCAGTCGAGCATCGGGGTTGAGAGCCACCAGGGTTCTTACACAAATGTCGATGAACATCATACAGTTGCCTCAGGAACTCCATAAAAATTGTCCTATCCGAAGGATAGCGTGGAAGCATGGCTGGATTTCCCGTGTATCCGTCAACGCAGATGTAGGTGTATGTAGGGAACTGAATGAACCAATCCGCCCAATCAACCATCGCTGCTCTAGCAACCGTTGAGATATGAACATGCAACTCCCGGTCCAGGTTTCTCACTGTGTACGTCAAGAAAGCCTCATGCACACGCTTGAAATGTTGTTCAGACTTCATGAACTCAAGCTGATCATAGTAATTGTCGATTTTTTGCACACTGAGTATGCCCACCGTGTTCAACCCTCTAAACTAACCCTGATAGGCGATCAAGTATACGAGGTAGGAACATAGGTGAAACTAGCGAGCAACTAGAAAACTGGTGATTTGCTCGTGACGAACGTCGCTGGTTAAGGATGCCCAGTCATAGTGCTCTCGCCCGGAAATGATCTGACCAATGATATAATACATCCAGGGATGGAATTTGTTTGCATCTACATGACCTGAGACACGATTGAGAAGTGTAATCAAAACCGCATACTCTGTAATGTCCCCATTTTTAGCACTGCACTTCTCAGTGATTGATGGCCTATTCCTGGAGTGTTGTCGACTAGTTAGAGGAAGAATTAGGGTTTCCGACCGTTTGGTGGGTTCTCTTGAAGATTCAGGGTTCTGCTTGTTGGAGTTTGGGATTTTGGATTGCGGTTTCTTTCTGGGTTTTCAGAGAGCTTCGCACTGGTGGCGCCTGCATCGCATTCTGAGCAACTTCTCGGATTTACTATTTTTAATAAATTCTATTTTTAGCAGTGGTCCTGTCAGCATCAGCTCAGCAGGCTTTCCTCTTCTGTCAGTTCAGTTGGTAATATCGTTTTGGCCATTTGATGCTTTTTCTGGAGAGATAAGTATTTTAATTAAAATAATGTCTTATTTTAATGTTATGACCCCTTGGCCTAGTGAAACAACTTTATGTTGTTTTAAAAAGGGGGACTTTGATGGGTGGCGCCTCATTTGGAGATGGATTTTAATATTCCAAAGGTTGAAAAATAAAGTGGTAAAAAGGGACGCCAACCTTTATGAAAGTCAAATTTTAATTAATTTAAATCAATCAAGTGAAAAGTACGCCATCTTGAAGGAAGGCTTGGTTAAATCAAACCCTAAAAGTATCTTGAAATTAGGGCGCACCTTCTGGAAGCTTCTAGAGGGTCTTCTCAAAAAGTTATAAAAGAAAGCCTTGGGTCTTTATTTTGGTATCTTTTATCTACAGTAATGTTACTCTGCTGGAATGGTATTCGATCGCTTCGAGGAATGAAGGCCTCCTAGCTTGGCTCTTCTTCTTGCTTGAAAGACAGCAACTAGTTGAGAGGTTTGAGTGTTATGGATTTGTCTTTTCAGTTATAGTTGGTTTCCTATCCTTTGTAGTTGAGTTCTTTCATTTTCTGTCAATTCCAGAGTTGCTGGTCATGACTGTTGAATGTATGTTTCTGCTCACAAGTCTCAAATCATAAACATTCTTGTTCTGGGTATTGTCACATTGTGTTTCCCTGTTGGAGACGCCCCTTCATGAATATTTGCAGATTTTAATATGAAGTTTTTGATTTTATAAAGCAAATTCGTCATTCCTTGAAGGCCGTACTTTCTGGAGTGCCTTGGGATTCGTGTCAGCAATTAATAACCACTTTTAGTTGCCATTTCTTATTACTAAACTAGGTGCTCATTTTGAAGGTCTATTGCATCAAACTTGAAGTCATTTGGGTCAGTTTTGAGTGATATATGAGCAATTTAGTGGGTTACAGGCATGCTGGTTTTGTATTTCTGATTTCTGGACTGTCACATCAGATTTATTACAGTCAAATTTTGTGTGGAATTTAAGAGTGGTTTCTTGATTGCATTTTGGTCTCATCATTCATAGTAAAACTTTGCAACAGATTTGAAATCATTTGGGTGAGAAATGAGAGAGTTATGAGCATTTTGACAAGGATCTGTGTTGCTGGTTATATATTTTAAGGTGCAGGTCTGTCATAATCAGATTTGAGAAATCTGCATTCTCCTTCTTGGATTGGTGTTAGGAAATCATTAAAGGCTTTGTAAAAGATTCCTTGTTGTTGCAGCAATTTGAAGAGCTCTAATACTTGATCTTGCAGGCATTTAAATATTCATTGTAAGCTGAGCAGTAGTACTGTCAGCATTCCTCTCAGTCTTACTTTACATTCTATATACACAATTGTATTTCTTTATATTTCCGTCATATGGTAGCTCCCATTCCGTCTCGGGTTGGAAAGCACATTCTTGATGTCGAGTACTTCAGCATTCTTGCTTATTTCCCTTAATAGCATTGTAATTCTTAGCACTCCACCATATGGTCGCCTCCTTTCCATACTGGATTGGGTAGCACATGCTTGGTGTTGAGTTTGTTTTCAGTACTTGTAGCGTAGAAGATCCTCTGACCATATGTTCGTCCTTCGCAGACACATTCTTGGTTAGAGTTACCTTCAGTTGCATTTTGTTTAAGGCACTGACGATCCTCTTGCCATATGACAGCCTCTCTCTTGTTGAGATTGAGTGCGCATTCTTGGCAACGAGTTATTTGTAATCTGTTGGTTTGAATTATCTAACCCTAACGGGTGCTCTCTGCATTGTTGTGTACTCGGCAAAAATTGAAAAAATTTGGCTTGGACTATTTCAGTGGTATCAGAGCCAAGATCCTGCCATCCTGTGAAAGTAGTCAATGATTTAATTGTCAGATGAGTGACAGAGATACCAGACACTACGTACAGAGAGAGATGACTACAGAGAAGTCTTTACTTGAGTTAATGCAGGAACTGTCTACGCTAATGAAGGATCCTGACATAAGGTGGGGAATCAGAAAGATTTATGCTAAGTCTGAAAGTCGGGATAGAAAGGTGCACATGTCACATCAGAATGATCGTGAGCTTGATAAAGATACCTGGGCAGATGAGGAGTTAAGGGTAGAGCCCCATAATACTTCCCTTGACTTGCATGTAATAGGAAGTAATGATGATCAGCTCGGTGAAAAGAACATAACAGTCTTGAGTCCTAATAAGGATTCAACCTATGAAGGTCTTGAAGCTAAGGGCTTCACAGAAGATTTCAGTAGAACTGTTGTATGGGATGAGTGCATTGATGAAGAGAATACTAGTGGTGTCCTTGAACTAGCTTTTGATCATTACCATAATGATATTATTGGTAAAGATTCCGTAGTGTTTATGCCTCCATTTGTTGAACATGTGGTGATGGATAATTCTTTTTATGTTGCTGGCCAAAAAGCTCATGAGTTTACACAAGATAAATTTATGTCAAAAGACCAAGAAGACTTCTTGGGTAAGTATGAAGATGCTAATGACAAAATCAGCAACACATCTACTTATGATAATTCCAACGGAGAAAAGAATGAAAAAATATTCAAAGCAATCAGCTTTGATGACTTTAATTTTCAGTACAATGATAGTGAGATGGGAGGTATTGGGCTTGATCATCAAACTAAGCTCTTGGAGGGAGCTACTAGTGAAGATTTCAACTTAAGTGATCTGGGAGTTGACTTATTCAAAGAGTCATCTCTTCGTGGGGAGCATGATAAGCAATTTCCTGTTGACCATCTCAATCTACCCATTAGCATGTGGGATCCGAGTGTGTTGGCTTCAAGGTATGACAAAGAACCTGTGTGGGATAAGTTTCCCTTTGATCCTGATGAAGACCAAAATATTGTCTGCATTGCAAGCTATGAGAAGGCCGAAGGAGAAGTTGTTTTTGATGAAGAAGCTTACTCTGAAGAGCTCCATGGTGATCCCTTCAAGTTGATTGCAGCCACCAAGGAGGATGTTGTTACTTCCGAAACTTTCAAATCAGCATTCAATGATTGTTCGTTTGAGTCAGGGGCTGCCATAGCCTTTGATCAAGAAGACAGTGAGGTGGATGAAGAGCTTGAAGACCTTACGGCTCTTGATGAAGAAAGGTTTAATGTGGTTTTAGAACACAAGGCTGATCTACCAATGCAAGAAGCTGATTGCAAGCTTGAGGTCAAAGAAACTGTGGAGTATGTTCCTCTCCATGACACTGAACATTCTCCGTTAGTTGAGGATGAAAGACAAGAAGGTTGGAGCAGCTCTGAGGACAGCAATGTCACAAAACAAAGTTCTGATTTTGAAGAGCAGCCAACCAGCAATTCACCATCTTCGCATTCTTATGAGTGTGAAGGCCAACCTGAGGTGTCCATTGAAGATGAAGTGCGAGCTCTATCTAGATTTGATCGCACACATAGTCGGATTGAAGGGCTTATTTGGGAGGCTCAGTTGGAAGAAAGGCGAAGAGGAGCCACGGATGAAGTTGCTCTACCCAATTTGCAACTAATCAAAGATTCCTTGGAGACCATGAAATCCGAGTACATATGCTTCATTGAAGATAGAGATCATGCCGTTGAATCTGCAAAGAAGACCTTCAGTGTTTTCAAAGAAAGGGAGAGTATGGTTGATGAGCTCACTTTGGAGCTTAAATCAACAAAGGACAAGTTGAACGAAACTCAATTGGCTCTAAGAAAGGTTGAAGACCAGTTTGCTGATTACAAACTCTTCAGGGAACGAGAGAATGCGCAAAGAGTTGAAAAAATCAAGCAAGTAATTGGCGAGCTTGATAGTATTCGAGAGGAGTTTGATCTTGAAGGTTTCACAAGAAATTCAAAGGTTGCATGTGCAGATTTGGAACAGCAAGGTGAAAGGGATGACTTCCAAGTCTTTGACAATCCTCTCTTTGAAGTAGGAGTTGAAGCAACTTTTGCCAATCCTCTCTTTGACTTGAGAAATGAGTCATGTGGTGAAGTGACCAAGCATGAGGTCAAGTATACACCCCAATCTATGGATGCTTTGATATCATTACTTGAGGGGGTGCCACACTTTGTGATTAATAGTCTTCCAAGGATTTTTCATAATGAATGCATAAGTGGGTTTGAGGATGAAGTATCTACATGGGAAGTGTTGATTCAAGGAGATTTCAACATCTTCGACACCAAGGTGTTAACAAGGCAAGACTTGGTAGCTGCTGGTAACTTCATTACAGCAGCAAGAAGCGATGATTTTAGTCTTGTTACTCATGAAGAAGGGAAGAAAGATGGACCAGAACTTGGTGTTTGCATGCTTGTCAATCCATCCCTTTGGTTGAACAATACTTTGGCACATTGAAATATTCCGAGCCAAATTTTTTCAACTTTTTCAATTGCAAGTTACAAACCAATGCACCCGTTAAGGTTAGCAGCTAAACCCCAAACGATACTGAAACAACTCTAACCAGAATGTACACCAGGATCCCGATGTGGGCAAGGTGTGAGCATTGGTCAAAGGATCTGAATGCAGAAACTGAGCTGAAGGAACTCTAACCAAGAATGGCGCCGATGATGGCGAGCATATGGTCAAAGGGTCTCAATCAAAATGCTTATGCAAGAACTCTAACCAAGAATGCGCCGGCGAACGACGAGCATGTGGTCAGAGGATCCCTACAATCTAATATACTAAAAGCACACTCAACACCAAGTATGTGCTACTCAATCCAATATGGAAATGAGGCGACCATATGGCGGAGATAACAGAATTTACAATGCTTTGAAGAGAAATAAGCTAGAATGCTGAAAGTAACTCAACACCCAGAATGTGCTTTCTAACCCGGAGTGGGAAAGGAGCTACCATAGGGCGGAGATAAAGAAATACATTTGCAATTACAGAATGTAAGAATGAGTATTACAAATCAGGGTAAAGCAATATTAAAGAATTGCTGTCAGTACTACTGCCAGCTTACAATAGATATTATTGCCTGCAAGATCAAGTATTAGATGCTCTTCAAAAATGTTGCAACAACAAGGAATCCTTCGCATAGCCTTTAAGGAACTCTCAACACCAATCCAATAAGGAAGATGCAGATTTCTCAAATCTGATCTGACAGACCAGCAACATGAATATCATAACCAGCAACACAGATCCCTAGCAATATGCTCATAACTCTCTCATTTCTCACCCAAATGATCTCAAATCTGATGCAACAAACCCTCAAAATGATGGTGCCTAACTTAGTAATAAGAAATGGCATCTAAAAATGATTATTAATTATTGACACGAATCCCAAGGCACTCCAGAAAGTACAGCCTTCAAGGAATGACGAATTTGCATTATAAAATCATAAGCTTCGTATTAAAATCTGCAAATATTCATGAAGGGCGCCCTTACCAATAAGATGCAATGACACAATACCCAGAATGAGATTATTTTTGTTTTCTGATTTATGAGTGAAAATACAGATTCAGCCCTATTATCAGCAACTCCGGAAAATGACATAAAATGCAATAAACTGAACTTCTAATGGCAAAACAACACTACAATGCAAACCTTACTACCAAAAACACTCAAAATAAGCAAACCTCTCCACTAGGTGCTATCTCTCAAGCACGAAGTCGAGCCAAGGCTAGGAGGCATTCATTCCTCGAAGCAATCCAGCAACCATTTCGGCAGCATAACAATAGCATAGACCAAAGATGATGAAAAGAGACCCAAAGGCTTCCTTTTATAATTTGCCGTTGACCTTCTCGAAACCCTAACCTTCTTTTCAGAGTCAAACCCTAATCCTCCAAAAGATGGCGTCCCTTTCTTCAAAGCTTCAATTTGACTTCTTTTAATTAAATTCATCACTTTAATAATGGCATCTAACTTAAGGCTTTAATTCAACCTTAATAATTATAAAATAATCTCAATGATGGCGCCACCCTTAAAAGACCACTTTTTAAAACAACATTAAGTCAATAGACTAGGCCAAGGGGTAATATAACATTAAAATATAATGTTATTTAAGTGAAATGAACTTATCTCTCTGAAACTGCATCCCGAAGCCAAAATCTGAATAAACCAATTGAGTCAACTGAAGAGGAAAGTCAACTATGCCGAGACCAAAAGGACCACTGCCAGAAATAGAATTTACTAAAAATAGTAAATTTCAGAAAGTGCTCAAAATGCCCAGAGAAACATATCACTGCGAAGCCCACAAAAAACCCAGAAGGAATCCGCAGTTTGAACACCAATTCATGAGCAACCGCAACCCCCACACAAGAAACCCTAATCAAACCGTCCCAGTAGCCTACAGGTCTCCAAAATAGGCCAACAGTCATCAGAGAAGATCATGCTTGAGAAGGGGACATTACACACATATTAGTCTATTTTTGGATTTGGATTTGAGGTCATTTAATATTTCATGCTCCAATGTTGTTGAAGCTTTCATGGATAGGCTTCAAAGGTTCACTAGCGGAGGCATCAATTTCTTCAGTATGCACTTGATCCTTACTAGCACTTGGGGATGTGTTGAGTTTTCTTTTCAGTATGTTGGAAATCACTTTCAGTTGGGTATCCATGCTTGGGATCCTCAATATGGGTTGATAGAGCTTATTACTTGTGGAAAGAAGAATTTTTGGAGGGATAAGGATCAAAATTTCAGTATTAATGGTGCTGTTACTTTCTTTACCAGCCCCTTGATGGTTCCATTTGTTGATGAACAAATGGATTGGAGAGACATTTTGAGTAAGGGTTGGAGAGATGAACGATTGATTGCTCTTGAGAGTGATCCTTGGCTAAGACAAGAGCAGATTTGGAGACTCGTGCTTGCTGGTTGGAGGCAGACCAATCACCGTACATGGGGAGTTACTCTCATTCAAGAGAGTTGGTTCATTACTACTTGTCAAAGAGGTGGTATTTTTCAGTTGGAGACTACTCTAGTGTGTTTTCCTGTCAATTTTGAGGTGTTATCCTGCAACACGTTGCTCATCTCATACACTTACACTTGGGAATTTCTTTGGTGCTGCTGTTTTTCCTTGTGCGAAGTACTAAAATCAGATTACACTTCGCTGACTTCAGCCTTGAACAGCAGTGGTTATTTGTTCCTTCACACCTATCCCATTCTCGGAGTTCACCTTACGGAGGTTTGTGAAGCAAATTTTAATAGTTTCTTTACTATATTGGTTCGGGATAGTGAACTTCCACATGCTTTGGCTTTTCATTCTGAGAGTCTTGGAGTTGGTACCGTAAGAGTGATTAGAAGTCTTCATGGTGGTGTCGGTATAATTCAATTGTTACATAGTAGCTCCATGAGGAGACATGAGTATGAGCTTGTCAGGCTCTTGCAAAGGATTGCTTTCCTCTTTGCAAGAAGATTGGAAGATGTCACATTTGCAGTCATGACTTCATTTATTACCATGTGGAGGTATGCTGAGAAGATTGATTTTGAGTTGAGTAGCTTATCTTTCTTCTTGCCTAGAATTATGATTGATACTGTTGATTCGGGGCATCATGGACATGAAATGTTGCATGATATTGATCTCAGTCCTTTAAGATCTTTCAGTTTGGCTAACATGGATGGTAACACCTTGGAGTTACAAGGAAGGGTAGTGCAACATTGGCATGATGTTTTCACTGATGTGATCAGAGTAGTGCAGCATCGGCATGGTGGGTCCTTCCTAAGACGGATTTGGGAACCTGGGATCATATTTGTTTGGGTATGGTTCAGTCTTAATTTTTCTGGAGTTGTGGTGGTATTGCTTGAGGACAAGCAATTTTGGGAAGGGCAGACTGTAATGTCCCCATTTTTAGCACTGCACTTCTCAGTGATTGATGGCCTATTCCCGGAGTGTTGTCAACTAGTCAGAGGAAGAATTAGGGTTTTCGACTGTTGTTAGTCGTATATCTTTACTTTGTAGTCGGTCGTAGTCGTAGTCGGTCGTGGTCATAGTCGGCCGTGGTCGTAGTCGGCCGTAGTCGTAGTCGGCCGTAGTCGAAGTCGGCCAATGGTTAATAAAACTATAGATTAGTAAAGAATAATAATGTCATGTACTTTCGGGAAAACATGTTCAGATTAATGTTAATGTAATGTTGTTATGAAACGTCGTGTCGGTTGGTTGTCTAACCACCGCCGAGCGTTATATGTAGTCGGGTGGGAATAGTCGGGAGGTATGTGATGATTATGAATGAGTGTTTGGTGCCGATGTCTATTGTCAATCACTGCTGATACTCTTTTGTACATGATATTCCTGATGATGAATAAAGTTTCTGGCATTCAAATATGATATCTTTCAGTTTACTGTTTTATCCTATGTTCTACACATTACTAGTTTGCCAGTAGTACGTAAGAGTAGAATTACATTCCGTAGGCAAACATTTGGCGCCGTTGCCTGAACGGACTAGGGCATCATCCACCATGGCAGCGTAATGGGTCAACCAGCGGAAGAACCTATAAATGCTAATGAGGAACGAGAAGACTCATTGACAGAAGATTTGGTAAATTTGTGGAAAATCTCGCTCCGTGACCACGTACGTAGGGAATCCCACATTCGGGAGATCCCTGAGGAAGTCATCTGGGATCAGTTGGAAGTGAATGACGAGGTGAACCACCTCCTGAACCGCATGCCCAGGTTGCTGGCCCGCCATTTCATTATTCTGCAAGACTTGCGCGAAGAAGAGGATCGCGAGGAAGAAGAACGAGATACTACCCGACGTCGTACTCCCGGCAATCGGCAATGATCGCCTGAACAACTAAATGCCCGTACGGCCGAACAAAGACAAGAATAGAGTACCTGACGGGCACGGGACTTCGGAAGAACAAGTTCGGCGATCACTCAGGCTACAAGAGCAGGAAAGTCGGCGAAGACGACTAAGGCAAGTCGGTAAGGAACTAGATGAGGACTTAATTGAAATCAATCAGAGCATAAAAAGAACATATGAAAATTTGAAAAAAATAGACACATCTATTGAACGAGCACACCACAGTTTGATAGAAGGAAGGGACGAAGACCCCTTCAGCACTCCACACACAGGAAAATATATCCCCTATGAAGATGATTTGACTAGTAGCATCAGACGATTTCGAGAGTTGTCACTCTCGGACGAAGAGGACGAGTTAAGGAGGGGAAGGCCAGAGCTTAAGACCCCAGGGCAGAGAGAGCATCGGCGGGATCCTGAGGAGACCCACGGTGTTGAGGACGCTGACGGAGGACGTGGTAGTGACTAGTACGTGGCCAAGAGTGCTGGTGACGCACAGGGACGTAGTGAGGAATCCACTAGTCTAATTGGGTCCAAAACACAAGGAGGTCAACCGGCAAAGATGGCTCATCCGGATCGGCAAAAGTTGCCGAAATTCCTGGGGAATGGCTCTGAGGATCCCATACGGCATTGCAAGACATGCGAGACTATCTGGATAGCCAGCGGACAGGACGACCCCGACCAGTGGCTGAGGGCATTTCCAGCAACACTCAGGGACAGTGCCATTGACTGGTACTCAGAACTGGATCAAGCACAGAGAGCCACATGGAGGGTCCTGAAGCAAAACTTTGAAGCGGAGTTCAAACTTCTACGGGACGATAGTGAGATCGTCACAGAAATATATCATACCAAACAAGGCAAGCATGAGAATGTACGAACCTACAACAGGAGGTTGAAAGACTTGATAGGAAAGCTGGAGGCACAGCCGGCTGATGGTTTAAAGAAACGATGGTTCATTGAAGGGCTGATTCCCTCACTTCGGCGAAAAATGAAAGTAGTATCGCCATCCTCGTACACCGAAGCATACAATCGGGCAATGGACATAGAAAGTGAAAATAAAACATCCTCCCGAGGGAAAAAGAAGACAGATGACGAGGAGAGTACGGACGACAGCGACGGTGAATCCAAGACTGTACAAGCACTCAGGAAGGATATGATGCGAATGATGAAAGAATTGAAGAACGACAAGGAGAGTACGAGAGAAGCCAGAGAACTGTGGTGTACGGATTGCAATGGGGAAGGTCACACGAAGGCGAACTGTCCCAAGAACTTATTCTGCAATATCTGCCAAGTGATGGGACATTCCGTCAAGGAATGCCCATACAACTTAAAAGCCAGAAGTGCACAAGTACTCTTCACGCAGGGAGAACCGTCGACACCGCCGAACACACCACCAAAACCCCAGTACAATAGCAATGCATCCCTTGGAGGTTACAGAAGCAATAGAAGTCCGAGAAACATGATATAGTACGATGCAAAAGGAAGGCCTATGATCCAATGCAGGAAGTGCAACGAATGGGGCCACTTCACCAGGGACTGCCAGAACAGTCAAGGTTCAGGAGGAAGATTGTGTAAATGGTGTGGACCAGGCGATCATGAAGATAATGAATGCCCAAAGCAAAAGGGTATCCATATGCTGGAAGTAGAAGAACAAGAGGTACTGGCGATCACCAGAGCACAAGCAAAAAAAGCCACTTACCCAGATCCATGTACGGAGAAACAAAGGATGAAGGAAGCAAAAACCGAAGTGGAACTGGCGATGGCCAAGGAAAACAAAGTACCTCCGGAGAAGCCAGGAACCTCTCGGCGGTCGGAGGCGGAAACCAACATCATACGGCAGGTACTGCAAACCACCATACCAATCAAAGTAACTGACCTTCTCTAGACTATGCCGCAGTTGGGACTGGCGATCACAAACGTCGTTGAGGATGGCAAGCAACCGCGATTGGAGGAACGAAGGAAAGAATTGATACCAGAACCGCCACCGTACGGTGAACAAATAATCGACTCGGTATTGCTCACAGCGAACATCGGGAAGATGCCAGCGGTCGTGCATATGGAAATCAGAGGGAATATCTTGACAAATACTATCGTTGATGGAGGATCCGGAGTCAACGTACTACCTGAAGACACATGGAAGAGTCTCGGGAAGCCTACACTTTGGCCACCGACATTCCAACTGGTGGGCGCTGATCAACATGGTATCAAGCCGTTGGGAACACTGATGGCGCAGAAGGTGACGATCGGCACACAACAGTTTTTGCTAAATTTTGTCGTCATCCCATTACAGAGGAAAGCATACGATGCACTACTTGGGAGAGGATGGCTGATAGCCGCGAAGGCAAATCATAATTGGAAGAGGAACACACTCTCGATCGAGAACAACTGGCGAAAGTATGTCATTGACTTGAAGAACCAGGCCGTGAGCGAAGAATTGGCTTCCTCTGGATCTGAATCGGATGGAGGTGAGCCGGATGAGGACAAAGGAAGGAAAGCTATGGAACTGAACACTGAAGGCGTACTTGAAGTCGAGAGTTGTTTGGAGGACGAGACAAGCTCATTGAATGGCTTATTTCATTGGCAGATGGAAGACTATGAAGTGTTCCACCGAAAGTGTAACATGCTACAAATCGGGGAAATCAAGGAAGAGAAACAGGGAAGGCCCAGCCAAACATTTCCGGCCGAGAATGGAGAGTACAAAGAAAGAGTATCAAAACTGGACGATACACCCGTCCACAAATTTGAACAGGTACGAGATGAAAAAATTGTGTTGGACTTAAAAAATGAAAAGTATGAAAAAATTAAAAAATTAGAAAAAAAGAAAAGAGATGAAGAGAGAGAAAATGAACAGAAGTTGGAAAAAATAAAAATAGATAGGAAAAAAGCTATGAAAATAAAAGAAAATAACAGAGTAAGTAAGGAGGAACAAGGCGAATGGGAAGAAAAGAGAAAAGAAGAAAAAAATAAAAGAAACGTAAAAGAAGTCAGAAAAGAAAGCAAAAGAAGGGAGAAAAAATCAAATAATAAATTAAATGGCTGGGACATTAAGAGAGGAAGTATTAAAGTGCTCAAATTAAATAAAGTAAGGCGAATTAAAATAAGAGTCTCAGCTATTGAACAAATCGTACGGTCAAAGGAGAAATTGGCTAAAGGAAATAAATGCGGAAAATTAAAGGAGAAAACATTAAATTAAAAGGTTGCCAAAGCCCGACCAGAGAAAAAAGCGTACGGCCAAGAAGGAGAGCGATTAAAACAAATAAAGTCAAAAATGAAATAAATATAGCATCCCAAGCCGTACGGCCATTTAAAGAGGAAATAGTCAGGAGAAAGGGCAAAATAAACAGAAATCACGACGGGAGAAATGAACACAGGAATCCGTACGCACCCAGCAAGTCAAGCACAGAGGAGGAACTCGTACGGCGCCTTCACCAGTTCCAGAGTTTTGAAGTCGTACGGCATCCAAGGTATTTTCAAACCGTACGGTATTTTCAAGCTTCACAGTATTCATTCTATTTGTCAGTGGAAATCGTACGGCAAGTGCAAATTGAAAATTTCGCCAAGTTCTGCACCGTACGGCCTTTCCCAGTAAAGAATTTTGCCAAGCACTGCATCGTACGGCAATTACAAGCCTCTCAGTCTTCACTCGGTTGGCCACTGGAAATCGTACGGCCATCACAGACTGGAATTGGTGCCAAGGTTGACATCGTACAGCAGCTCAATGATATTCCCCTGGTCGTACGGCATCAGTGCATCAGTGAATCCCTCCAAATCGTACAGCATCAGTGCATCAGTGACTTCCTTCAAGTCGTACGACATTATTGCCTCAGGAGATTTCGTACGGCCTCAGCATTGCAAGAGAATCCGTACGGCACCAACATTTCAGGGGAACTTGCACGAAATTCACAAAATTCCAGGGTCGTACGGCTTCCACAATGCTTCCAGATCGTACGGATTTCACAGTCTCTTCAAACCATACGGCAATTACAGTACTTTCCAGTTGTGCGGCAGTCAGAGGGTTTCCAAGCCGTACGGCCTCAGGGTTGCAAAGTCGTACGGCCATTCATCCAAATCGTACGGCCTGGGCAGATCATTTGGCAGTTCTCTTGAAGATTCAGGGTTCTGCTTGTTGGAGTTTGGGATTTTGGATTGCGGTTTCTTTCTGGGTTTTCAGAGAGCTTCGAAATGGTGGCACCTGCATCGCATTCTAAGCAACTTCTCGAATTTACTATTTTTAATAAATTCTATTTTTAGCAGTGGTCCAGTTAGCATCAGCTCAGCAGGCTTTCCTCTTCTGTCAGTTCAGTTGGTAATATCGTTTTGGCCGTTTGATGCTTTTTCTGGAGAGATAAGTATTTTAATTAAAATAATGTCTTATTTTAATGTTATGACCCCTTGGCCTAGTGAAACAACTTTATGTTGTTTTAAAAAGGGGGACTTTGATGGGTGGCGCCTCATTTGGAGATGGATTTTAATATTCCAAAGGTTGAAAAATAAAGTGGTAAAAAGGGACGCCAACCTTTATGAAAGTCAAATTTTAATTAATTTAAATCAATCAAGTGAAAAGTACGCCATCTTGAAGGAAGGCTTGGTTAAATCAAACCCTAAAAGTATCTTGAAATTAGGGCGCACCTTCTGGAAGCTTCTAGAGGGTCTTCTCAAAAAGTTATAAAAGAAAGCCTTGGGTCTTCATTTTGGTATCTTTTATCTACAATAATGTTACTCTGCCGGAATGGTATTGGATCACTTCGAGGAATGAAGGCCTCTTAGCTTGGCTCTTCTTCTTGCTTGAAAGACAGCAACTAGTTGAGAGGTTTGAGTGTTATGGATTTGTCTTTTCAGTTATAGTTGGTTTCCTATCCTTTGTAGTTGAGTTTTATCATTTTCTGTCAATTCCAGAGTTGCTGGTCATGACTGCTGAATGTATGTTTCTGCTCACAAGTCTCAAATCATAAACATTCTTGTTCTGGGTATTGTCTCATTGTGTTTCCCTGTTGGAGGCGCCCCTTCATGAATATTTGCAGATTTTAATATGAAGTTTCTGATTTTATAAAGCAAATTCGTCATTCCTTGAAGGCCGTACTTTCTAGAGTGCCTTGGGATTCGTGTCAGCAATTAATAACCACTTTTAGTTGCCATTTCTTATTACTAAACTAGGCGCCATCATTTTGAAGGTCTATTGCATCAAACTTGAAGTCATTTGGGTCAGTTTTGAGTGATATATGAGCAATTTAGTGGGTTACAGGCATGCTGGTTTTGTATTTCTGATTTCTGGACTGTCACATCAGATTTATTACAGTCAAGTTTTGTGTGGGATTTAAGAGTGGTTTCTTGATTGCATTTTGGTCTCATCATTCATAGTAAAACTTTGCAACAGATTTGAGATCATTTGGATGAGAAATGAGAGAGTTATGAGCATTTTGACAAGGATCTGTGTTGCTGGTTATATATTTTAAGGTGCAGGTCTGTCATAATCAGATTTGAGAAATCTGCATTCTCCTTCTTGGATTGGTGTTAGGAAATCATTAAAGGCTTTGTAAAAGATTCCTTGTTGTTGCAGCAATTTGAAGAGCTCTAATACTTGATCTTGCAGGCATTTAAATATTCATTGTAAGCTGAACAGTAGTACTGTCAGCATTTCTCTCAGTCTTACTTTACATTCTGTATACGCAATTGTATTTCTTTATATCTCCGTCATATGGTAGCTCCCATTCCGTCTCGGGTTGGAAAGCACATTCTTGATGTCGAGTACTTCAGCATTCTTGCTTATTTCCCTTAATAGCATTGTAATTCTTAGCACTCCACCATATGGTCGCCTCCTTTCCATATTGGATTGGGTAGCACATGCTTGGTGTTGAGTTTGTTTTCAGTACTTGTAGCGTAGAAGATCCTCTGAGCATATGTTCGTCCTTCGCAGACACATTCTTGGTTAGAGTTACCTTCAGTTGCATTTTGTTTAAGGCACTGATGATCCTCTTGCCATATGACAGCCCCTCTCTTGTTGAGATTGAGTGCGCATTCTTGGCAACGAGTTATTTGTAATCTGCTGGTTTGAATTATCTAACCCTAAAGGGTGCTCTCTGCATTGTTGTGTACTTGGCAAAAATTGAAAAAATTTGGCTCGGAATATTTCATACTCCTTGTATTCACCACGACCCACATTGCTCGACAACTTGTTCTTTTTTTGTTTTAACCATCTCTCTGCCATCTTACTTTCACACTTGTCCATATCAACATTGAATGCTCGCTCACACTACTCCATGGAAATGACTAGACTGTTCGGGTGTTGAGGAATACCAAAACATCTCTCGACATCCAGGGGTTTGAGACTGCATATGACTCGTCCATCTACTGACTATATCTCGTGAGTAGCAAAATTGTAATGCTTAACACAAGACATTACAAACTCTATGCAATGAACTAAGATAGGTATAGAAGCGGCCTTAAGCAACTCGGATTGCTGAATGTTTTGAAGTATCGAATCTTTTATCTTGATTGGATCCAAGATTGCTTCTGGAAGTACCTTATGTAGATTAGTATCAACTGTCTCAATGAAGTCATGAGTCAAGACCGTTTTGGTCTTGAATTCGAGCTAAGTGTATTGCATTCTGAAAACTCGCTTGTTGATTGTGAACATGGCTATATTCTGACAATTTTTTTGGAAAGCTAAAAATAACCTACTGAGGCTAAAAATAGCCTATCGAAGAGCAATTTTCACGAAAAATTCTGAGATATGGGTTTTGTCCAGAAAAAGATTCTAAGACAAACCAGAATGTCATATTTGCAAAAATTTGACTTCTACTCAACCATGCAGAGGAATTTCAGTTAAGAAAATCAGAGCCTCGAGAATTGATGCTCTGGAACAAATTTTCCTAAAAAATTCTAGGACATGGGTTTTCCTGAGGAAGCTATGTTGAATCAACCCAAATGATTTGTTTTGTCAAAAGTCACCAATACTTCAAACATGCGAATGAATTTAAGACGAGAGAATAGAAGAAATTGAGAAGAAGAAAGACGTTTTTTTTATGTTTTCTTCTGCCAAATTCGCCACTTGGTCTTGAAATTTGCTAATAAATCTGGACTTGTACCTGCAAAAGAATATTCTTGATGTCTTCACTAATAATTGCTTATGAAAATTCGCCCGACTGTGGAAGGAATTCGCCTCTACTCAAGCTGGATGAATGAGAAATGGCACCATAATTGAATAAATAGAATAAAATCGCACCATAAAAGCATGACTGCAAGATTTAAAACCCTGACTTTGAAAAGAACTATCTGATTGGACCCCCTCCAGTTCAACTGAGACTGACTCAGAGTCCCGGATTACAAAATAATATTAAAATATTCAATCTTCCTTCTCAACATGCAATTTTACAATTTAATATTAAAAAAGGCACCAATAATAAATTATTGAAGAAAGTTGCCCATTTTAATGTTTGCATGCAAAAAGTCGAATTTAATATTATTTTTGAGAAATTAGCAACAATCTCAGCATCTGGATTCCGAAAAGTCAAAAATTAACTCTCCAGGCATCCATTTGCAAAAGTTATGAGATTTTTCACTAACTTCCTACTCTATAGCTCACTGAAAGTTACAGTTGCCCCTGTTCAGCTCTGATTTCTGGGTGACTGAGTGAGGCTGTGACTGAGCTGAGATATCCATCACGAAGCCGTTAGAGCAAGGATGAACTATCTGCTAGCAACTGCAACTGCTAAAATCAACATTTGACACCTCAAAAAATTAGGCGCCTTTGATTAAATTGATGCAAGGTCTCCAGACATCCATTTCTCCGTTTTAACATCTGACGCTTCAAATTGCCATTACCGGTGAACAATGAACCCTACTGACTGGATGATAGGTTCATTACGTGACTGGAAGAATTTTGCATCCAACGACTGTATGTAAGGCATCTGAAAGATGCATTAGGAACTCCAAAAGCAAGGGCACCCCTAGCCTGTGAAGGTGCAATCACCATTTTAACAAAAGTGTAACTTTCATCCAGACACCATACTTTGTCCCCTGACACTAGGAGCTGGAGTGCTCTGATTCGCGCTTCGACGATCTCTCTGCGTAGCTAGACCAACTTACAAGAGATGTCTCTGGAGATGACAAAGCAAGAAAACTGCTTCTAAGACCTCAAAAAGAAGGGCGCCTTTTCCAAGGGGATGTGTATTTTCCATACTTAAACCATTTTCTGGCTGTCTGATTTCTTCAGCACTCTACATTGACCCCTCATGTACGGGCGTTTGACAAATCCTGGAGGATGGCTGGACTCGTTGGATAGTTGGAGTAATTGCACACAAGTCTCGTGAAGACTGTGATTGCTAAAAACCCCATATGGCAAGCCTAAAGGTTGGGCGCCCCTAGCCTACAGAGGTACAAGTGTGTATTTCAACATTTCTCCACCCTCTGATTTACATGCCCGGTAGAACCTCTACCACGACCACTCAGAATGTCGGATCATCTCGCGAACTGGTGCGTTGCGGAGCTTAACTAAGTTAGAAAAGATCTCTGGAAGATAGAATTTGCAAATTCATTCATCTGAGGGGTCAAATTCAAGGGCGCCCCTGGGCTACAGGGGTGCAGAAACTGAAAACTTGACAGCCTCTGTGACATGCAACCTCCTTGTACCTTCAACTTCTGAGGTCAATTGTCGAAGTTCTGCACTTCAGATGACTTTGCTTGATAGCTCGTCGGAAACCTGGACTAATTCTGAAGCGATTGAACATATCTACAAGCACATGCAACAAGATCTGAGCCTTCAAAAAGAAAGGCGCCCCTGGGCTGCAAGGGGGTAGATCTACTTTCTGCAAAATGTCTTCATCTGTTTTTGTCTCCGTAAACACTTTTTTGGTCACTGAATTGACCTTGTAGGGGTATAAAATTGTCGTGAAGCACTTCTCCATCATAACATGTCCTGCTTTGAGTCCCAGGTTCAAGTTTTGACCTCCAGGTACTGACCAATTGTTGCTTATGACTGACATGACAGTGACCAAAGTCCATACTTGACTTGCCCAAAAACTGTATTTTGATATCATTTTAACAAGGTTTAGACTCTTTTAAGCAAAATACCTTAATGAAGCAAAAAATTTGGTTTGGGTACAACAGTACTAAGAGGGGGAAGAAGAGGATGTGGGTTGCATTTGGTTGTTTATGACATGCCGTTTTCAAAGTTAAACAATTATTATATATATTTTTATAGTTAGTAATATGATCCAATGTTTTGTTTGACTTTGAAGCTTTGAAATTTCAAAATTTGAGCATTTGAGGGTCATGACAAATTGACAATCAAAATGGACTTATGTTTTCTCTCAATGCATTAATTTCTCTCTTCTTTTTATAAATGTAATTATGTCTCTATTTCTTTTCTTTTTTTTTGGCCAAGTCTGGAGTTTGAGTCAAAATTTTGGGCTTCCAAGTCCATATCTAGTCAGAAGTTTTTCGACTATGATTCAAGGTTGTCTTATCATGATGAGAATTTGGAAAGGCTAGAAAGAAATCTATTCACTTGAGAGTTTCATCAGCATAATAACGAATATATGTGGTATGAAAGATGCACAAACATTTTTATGCAAAAAGAACTTCCTCTTCCACTGTGTTGCAACTTAATATTAACCAACCCTAATTTTAATGAGCTCAAAAGCTTCCTTGATTTTAATGGGAAGTTGAAACAGCAGAGCTGATAGACATTAAAGCGGGTAAACACTGTAGCAAAAAATTGAAAAAAAAAAAGATTAAATGGCATCTCTTTACTAGCATGAGTGAAGGTCATAAAACTGGCAGATCTACATAGTTACAAAAGAAATTTTAACAAATATCTGAATTTTTCAACTGACCTGAGGAGTTTCGTGAGCCAAGAAGTCATCAATTGCTTTTTTGAAAGCATTATCACGAATATAGTGGCAGCTATATGTTGTCACAGGCATGTAACCACGCTGAATTTTGTGTTCTCCCTGTGCTCCAGCTTCAACATTACTTAGATTCCATTCAATGGCTGCTTCAATTGCCTATTACACACCTTAAATGTTGTATTCAATACAAGTATAGAATTCAGTGACAGGAAAGGGAAAATTTCAAAATTAAACATAAAGGAGTTACAAAAACTGCAGCTAGCAAAAAACATATCAATGAGCAAGAGACTCTATTGATCATATGCTTTCTAGTCTTACAATTCCCATGCCTAAATGCTGTTTAAAAATATTAATTCATTTTAAGTTTGTAATTACATTTCCATTATGTGACAAAACTGTCTTCACAGTAAAACTTAATTTTTATTTATTTAGGATTATCATCAAGTAGGATGTAAAGATTGGAGTTCACTTGAACAGTACTCAGCATTAAGTAACCACATAAGTTACTCAGCACCATTCCATGCAAGTTCACGATGAAATCAACGTTTGAAAAACTATCAAGCTTAAGACCAAAAAATGTCAGTGCCAGAACTGAACCTTATAATTTTTTTGATAATTGTTCACTATTAAAAATCTACACTACCAAAGAACAATAATTGCAATAGTAACAAGAGTAGTTTCACAACATAAAGATTATAGAAATGATCAAAGATTTATATATAGGCAATGTTCAATATAAAACTGCTTGAAAAAAAGAGGATTTGACACACAATGCCCCTACACTGACGTAGGCCTTGCTATTTGAATAACAAAACTTATAGTTGTTGGTTACCATAACTGCCAACGCCTGGACCTAAATTTGTTACATCACCACATAATGCTGACAAGGATTAACATAATAACATCAGCTTATAAAAATAATACATTTATTTATTTTCATGGTCTACATTAACCCCCTTGTTAGACAAGCCAAAGTCCCTTCCAACAGTAATAACAACAAAAACAACATTTAAAGCAAGAGAAGGGGTCAAGAAGAAGTCATTCCTGGAGGTAATGAAGCTTCCAATGGGTGGTGATACTGAAGAGGTTTCCCTTTCTTCCTTTAGCTGTTTCAATTCTGCATGAAAGGCAAAAAATCTCACATGTTCTTTATTGCAGGTGCTTTTCTGCCACAAGTACTCATTAATGCGAAAACTTCCCCATCCATGTAGCTTCTTGAACATTGTCCTTTGCTTGCACAACCTCCTGCTTAGCTACCATTAATTTTCATTTGTACTCAGCAACCTTCTTTGCCTGTGTTCATGTGAAATGAGTTTATTCCCCAAATTGTTCCTGAAAATGGGTCTATTGGTCTTCTAGCTCACTCCGCAATGCTGCGATGGGGACTAGTAATTGTCTAAGCTCCTCAAGTGAAGAAGTAATAGTCTATTTTTTTGTCAACTCAACTGTGTGTCCACCTCCATCTTCATCAGCTTATTTGTCCAGCTCTTCTAACTCATCTTCCTCTAAAGTGGCTACCTCCACAACATAATTCCTCTTTTTGGTCATTGTACAAACTTACTAGATTTTTCAACATAATAACGTGGTGTCTCCATCTGAATATTGCCAACTAACTCAAATCATATGCATCATTTAGAATGAATTCTGCCTCCACAACCAAGTGAGTACAATGAGTCCAAGAACAAATCAATAGCATGTTGTGTGATATAAAAGCCTTTATATGACAAGGAGAGGAACTCATAAATCTTGGTAAACAAAAGCTTGCCCCAATTTGAGCATGTAGTTAATCATCCACACAACAATGTCAATTGCTCATGTGGCAACCACCAACTAACATTGGATCACATTCAAGTGACATCATCATTTCTCTCACATTAGGTATTCTTTCTCAATGCCCCTCTGCCCTTTGGCCATTTGCACCAACTCATTGCAATCAAATCTACACAGTATAAATGCTTCACAACATGATCTTTTTGTGTCTCCATAACCTAGATGCTCCCTATCAATTTTCCAACCGCCAACCCATGTTAAGGCACACCAAATAATTGTGTGAAATCTTTTGTGGTGTATGCGATTTTGATTTCTTGTCCTTGTACTTGACAAATGAACATTGCTCGTCTTAATGGTAACTTGAGACCATTCTAACCACATAAGGTTCAAACTCTTGAGCACAAATATATGGCGTCTAGAGAATATTATCCACCCCAACCTCTTCCCAACACCACCTTCAACTCATGGTCCTCAAGCTTAGTGGCCCCCCATGTGTGAGACTTTGTCGCCAGAAGGCTTTCCCAATTGAGCTTCTCTAATGTGGGAAACCTCTCAGCTTTGTTCTTAAGCAAGGGTAAATCCACCCTTTTTGTGCCTTTTATCACTGCATGCTTGGAGTTACTACCTAGCATCAAAGAAGTTTATACCATCCTTGGTACTACAATAGGGTTTTGCTTCAAAATTGTTTGTCCTTCCCTAGCAATACCATATTTCAAATGTCATGTTCAAGAACTTTTTCAAAAAATATAGCTGCACATTCAACAATGGCATGCTCAAACTTGGAAGAACTTTAATCTTTAGCCATTTCAATTCCAACAAAACCAGAATCTTGAATTACAAAATACCTACTAAACCCTCTTTGCTATAGAATTTTGGATAAGACATTTTGTCCTTGTATCCTTGACATCTCTCCAAAACTTAATAGATAAGTCTCCTCTACCAATTCTATACTTGTCTATGGAAGCAAAAATCTATACATTGTCCTATTATGGCACTTTGTTGTGCAATAACCAACTAGTTGCTTCATATAAATGAATAATTGCATTCATTTAATTGTCTACACATAGGGTCACAAGGTCTACAGCATAAAAGAGCATAGGGTTCAATGAAAGCCATATCGTATAATCATAGCAAGATATGAACTCAATTATATAACAACAAACACAAGTCATACAATTCCAATTTTAATGAAATAGTGTATTGCACAATTCATACAGATCCAATGGTTGTCTAGCAGCATACAAAAGGGGTGTGAAAGCAACGAGGAAGTCGAGCATATACCCAAAAAATAGGGAGTGTGTACATTAGGGTTTCCATATCGTGCAATTGATGTGCAACATCGATGGGTTGTTTGGTCAATTAAGCATCATTGTCAAGGCATATGGCATACAGCAGCAACAATCGACCATAAAATAGGGGCAACAATTGACTGCATAGTAGGAGGCGAAATAATCTATACAACAAAAAATTTCAGCAAGTGTTCATACTAGATATAAGTGTTCAATAGGAAGTGAGCATGTGGATGGGATCTCAAAACAATATACATAAACTTTTTCACTTTGAATCACATTTATTTTCCTCCTTCATTTTTTGTTTTTTTACTTACTCTTCAAAAGATTACCATACCTTTATCTTCCTCATCGATAGGCCCCTCCGACACTTTATGACATGCACCGAGAAGTTCCTTGTTAATTGTGTTTATAAGTTTTTCCTATAATCAATTTAGTTTCTACTTCGGCCCATTAACTTATCTTTACCGAGTGTTATGTCTATGTCCTCCAATATTAGCTCCATTCCTCAAAATTGCTTCAATTGCAAGAAACCCCAGCCACATAACCTTTAACTTCCCAAGCTCAATTTCTTGCCTTTCATTATATCTTAGCACAAAAGCTTTGAATTCAAAATTCATTCTTCAATCATTTTTATCAGGTTAAACTATGTTGGAGATAGATCGACAAGGGGAATGAAATTGAAAGGCCAAACTTGGCAGAAGACGTGAAATGGCCCAAGAAAAAGGTGGAAGGGATGAAGGAAGAAGTCTTCTAATGAACCCAAATCTAGTGATAAAGCATGCTAAGGATTGTGTCATATCCCATTTTCGGAACTAAATAAATTAATTGAGGATGCATAGCTTATTCTTTATTTCTTGTAGGCTAAGGGATGAAATAAGGGAAATAATAATAATAATATTTTTAGTGGACCCGATCTTATATTTTCAAAAAGGAAAACTAAATTTTATTATAGGGCCTATGTAATTTTTTAGAAGTGTATATAATTGAAAAAAGTGGTTTTCGTAATTTAAAAAGTATTTTTAAATACATGGAGGGGTAAAGTAAATTCAAATAGAGGGCCCCAAAGGAAACTATAAAAGAAAAGCATTGCTCAAAGCAAATCGTCTAAATTTGTCATTCCACTTTTCCTTCCAAATTGGAGTTTGAAGCATTAAAGGACAAAAACCCTTGGTATGGGAGATTCAAAGGATGAAACTTCTCTTGGTTTCCATATTTGGATACAAAGATGAAAACCATCTTATCCATTGGAGGCAATTCCATCCAAGAATCACAATTTGCTGAAGTGTTGAAGTTTGTTTGTTGAAGATTGTTGAGCATTTGCAAGATGTTTGGATCAAGTGTTGCTGATTTTTCATCATTCTAGGATTGCACTCCTATTGGATATGCTATTTGTGATGTTTCCAGCCATCAATTCAATGTTTCCAATCACCATAATGGTTGTGCCTTTCTTTTGATCATTGTTCAGCTATCATAATCAAAGCATCTAGGGTTTGAAATATTGTTGTTGTTTGTGGGATATTTTAGTCATCGGATCAGCTGTAATTCATGTTTCCAGCCATCATTTTGAGGGATTTTTCTGTTGTTTCTGACATAGGGTTTCAATCTGTTGTTTGCTGAGGTTTCCATCCATAAATCAACATTTTCCAGCCCTCATAATAGTTGTTCTCATCATTTTATTGATGTTTCCAAACTTATTTGATGTTGCGCCTAGGGTTTGGACTATTTTGCTACTATTGTAAGTCATATTAGACATTGGAACTGCAATTGGGGTGTTATCCAGCCTACATCTTGCATCCTAGCATCGTCATACGGTTCTAACCTTGCTGGTTTTGGAGATGTTAATGCCCATGCTACTAATAAGAGTTTAGATCTGAAAAATATTACATCATTGCCTCCCTAATTCCATATATTGTGGAGTTATTCGATGTAGCTGCTGGTTTTAGAAACGTTTTCAGATATATTGTTGCTATTGGAGGAGTTGAATTGCTATTTTCTGTCATACATTGTAGAAAGTAACAAATAATTATGAAGGTACTTTCTTGATTCAATAAACAAGAATTTGGCAAAAAAAAGACCAAAGTGATATCATACTACTATAAGGGATTTAAAGGGGTATGAGTTTGACATATCAAATACTTCTTCAAGACCAAAGAGAAATGGCAAGTAGGGTATATAACTATCTCAAATTCGACGTTGGTGATAATTCTAGTTTTTTGTTCCTAACAATGCAAGTGAGCCTCCTCATAAAGTAGCACAATGTCAGTTAGAGTGGGAGGCAGCCATGAAGGCTAAGTATGATGGTTTGATGTGGAACACAACTTAGGTGCTTTTGTATTGCTAATATGTAAAATGTAATTAGCTGTTAATGAATTTATAATGACTCATGTAGTCAATATACAATGTCTATTATTGTGTTTCGATAATATTGGTTATCTTACTATGCATTAATTATTTGTATTAGTTGTTGTCGGCTTTTGGTAGTTATAAGCGTTGACTGGATGACGATTGTGTTCCTCTTGGCAACTATTGGGTCTTTTAAATAGATTGTTAAGTGGTATGATCTAGTCGAATTGACTTTGACCCTTGGCTAACCATCTCTGGTCTTCTATAATAATTTCATATGCAAATAAAGATATATTTTACTCATGTATCTAGTATGCATTGTCATCTCTATTATTAATTCATGTATTTATTTTATCAAATAGAACAATAAACATTTGGCATCACTGTCTTAAAAGAAATCGGGTCAGATTTGAGTGATTCGTGCCCTTAGACCTCAATAAAGGTAGGAAGAGACCACGAGGCGGTCAAGACCATTAGATCAAGCGATCTTTAAGGAAAAGAGAGCACAGGGAACAAAGGAGAAGATTACGAGAAACACTTGAGGAAAATAAAATTGTATGATTCCAAAGTGAAAGCCCTTCTCAAGAATGCAATGAAGTTGAAAAGTCAAGAAAACCTTCTCTAAACGAAGGAAGTTGGGAGGTGAAGTTACAGTCCTTCATAGAATTGTATGAGAGTATCCTTTAGGACATTGAAAGGTTGTCAGTTGAAGGAGAAGCTGAGCCAAGGATATATATAAATAAATCTAAAGCTGAAACAGGTGCATGGAAGGTTGAAGCGGAGGGAAGAGTTGAGGATTCCTATGTGGCTGAGAGTGGGAGAAGCACCGAAACGTCAAAATGAAAACTCCCTAGCAAGTAAATTCCATAGGCTTGCATCAGAATAAAATCATCGTAAGCCCTAGTGGAGAAAAGCAAAAGTTCCCAAGTTTACAAGCAATGGATTAGAGGATCATGTACGACATTGGAAGACTTGAGAAACAATCTAGACAACAAATGGGCAAGATGATAAAGCAATTTGGCTATGATCTTTTCCAACCACCTTGCGAGGTGTAGCAATTGATTGGCACACAAAAATTGAACAAGCTTCTTGAAATACATGGGAGAGATTAAAGAAGGCCTTCAAAGAAGAGTTTAAATTACTTTGTGATGATAATGAAATAGTAGCAGAAACTTACAACACAAAACAAGGTTAGCACGAAAATATACAAGCTTATAATTGTAGGCTTATAGAATTGCTTGTAAAATTAGAAACATAACCAGCTAATGGTCTCAAGAAAAGATGGCTCATCAACGGTCTACTTCCATCATTAAGAAAAAAATGTAGTTGAAATATGCCCCTTAATTTTTTGTCAATATTTTCACAACACAAACCAGCACTACGCCAATTGATTAGCGTTAGCTCCAAAATGATAATCAAATTTAATGAACTCAACGCCAAGAATGTTCACCAAGATCCTTTGGAAGGCGAGGTGATAACATATGGCGGAGGAACTAAGCTACCAACTGAAAATTGAATTACAATTAAATGCTAATAGGCGGTGAACCAGCCATGAGAATTTCCATGCTATCACTTGAACAGTGGGGCGAAAACATCACAATGCAACACTAATTCATCCGTTGCGGCGGGCATCCACTTATGAGTGGGAATTCGCCACTTTTCAGTGGGTGACTAAAGAGAGATTAATTGTTCTTTCTCCACACTGGCGCTAAACCATCCAGGGGTTATAAATGTATGAAATTTAGCACTAAAATATGCAGCAATCTAAATGACCGGAACAGTACTACTGTTTACAGTCTTACAATGAAAAAACAACTGCAATTTTCAAGTGTTATTACAATATTTACAAAGCATGATGAAAGGATGATTTCCCCACTTGATAATCTCTCAATTATTGAAGCTTGAAACCAAAATCAGAAACTAAAGCAAACTCATATATAAAAATCTGCCATCTGGAAATGATTACTAGCAACACTAAAAACACCAAAAAATGAACAAAACTCTTACCACACTCTGCAAACTCCTACCAAACTGAAAACTCATCAATTCATTGACTAGGCGATCATGAAACAAGCACTTTCCAAGCTCCAAATTCAACAAAACATCCAACACGAATTCCAAGGCATTAGAGGTATGGTATGGCCCTATGAGAGGGTCGACCTCACTTATAAAATCATTCACTTCACTATAAAATCTGTCCTTGAACAAAAAGAGATACCTCAAGCATATAATTTGATAGGATCAATACCCATATGCAAATAAAATTTACCCTTGGAGTTGTATACAAATTCGCCTTGCAGCCGTGACTGAACCAGCAAACAGAAAACCACATAAATGCTCACAACTTCATTTATATACCTCCAAACGTGATGAAACGAAGTGCAAAGGCTCTTTGGAGGATAGGCGCCCAAGTTGCAATGTTGAAACAGCTTCAAACCACCTTCAATTATTTGGCACGAACTCCAATGCCCAACAAGAATGGTACGGCCTGCTGGAGGTGCAATTTTGCAATATAAAAATAATGACTTTGAATTAAATTCTAATCTCTTGTGGAAAGGGGCGCCTTGTGCCAAGAATCACTTTGCCAAAATACCCAGAACAATATTTTATTTATTCAAAAAGCTGCTCATAAAAAACTACTTCAGCTATATGAACACCAGCAACATAAAAACTGAAAATATCACCAAAATTCTCCAACTTTGAAGCTCAATCTGCTAGTTTGGATGAGAAGCAGTCTTAAAACCAACTAGGTGTTTTCTTTCAAACAAGAAATTGGACAAATGCTAGGAGGTAAGCATTCCTCGAAGCCAAATACATGAAGTCATTCCAACAGCATAACATTAGCATAAACAATGGATGATAAATGCTGGACACCCAAAGAATTTGAATCATTTAATTTTTAAAAGATAAATAATTCCTCCTCAACTTTGGCGTCCAACCCCAAAGCACATTTTAAACATAATAAAATATTAAATATTTCCTCATGAAGCGTCCTCCCTTCATGAACACCTTTTAAAACAACTTCAAGTTATCATATTAGGCCAAGGGGGGATCAACTTAAAATTAAAACATTAATAACTTGAAATAACTCATTTCTCCCTTTTACACCTCAATAGCCAAATTCAACAATATTCAACTACTCCAACAAAAATGGAAAACTTACTGAAGAGCTGCCAACTGGACCATTGCCAAAATTAGAACTTACTAAAAATAGTAAATTTTGAAAAATGCCAAAAAGCCCCCAAAGAAGGAAACCCTCATTTTACCTCAGATAAGCCTACGGATTTCTGGAAATAGGCTAAAACCAAATGAAGAGCTAATGGCCAAAATGGGGACATTACAGTAGTACCACCCTCTTCCTATTTAGAAGCCTACAATTGAGCAATGGACATAGAAAGTGAAGATAAAATGTCGTTGCATAGTAAAAGAAAAATAGAGGAAGATGGAAGTTCAGATAACAATAGCGACAATGAATCAGGAACAATACAAGCACTCTGAAGGGACATGCTCTGAATGATAAAGAATTGAAGTTGGAAAAAGAAACTAACAACCTACAGTGTACTAAATGCAATACTAATGATCACACAAAAGGTAATTGTCCTAAAAAGATGTTTTGTGAGATTTTCCAAGTTATGGGTCATTCAATAAAGGAGTGCCCATACAATTTGAAGACGAGGAGTACACAAGTACTATTTACGCAAAGAGAGGAGTCCACTCCATCGAAGCCACAAAATGCATCTCCAAACGGTTATTGAAATCAAAGAGGAGGCTGACCCAAATATAATATGACCACAAAGGATGTCCTATCATACAATGTCCACAATGTAGCGAATGGGAATGCATTGCGAGAGACTGGCACAACAAGCAAGACGAAGTGCAATGATTGTGCAAATGGTGTGGACCTGGAGACCATGAAGACATTAGATGTCTGAAGCAAAAGGCCAATGTTACCATGATTGATGTAAGGCATAATGTGGCCATAACTCATGCCTAAGCAAAGACGGTTGTGTACATAGACCCACATACAGAAAAAGAAAGGCTTCATGAAGCAAGGGTCAAAATGGAGAATACTATGCCTAATGAATGATGCAAGTCAAATGCAAATGCAATTACGATAACAAATCAATTACAATCTGAGAAAAATATGTAATGTCCCCTTCCTAGGCAATACAGTTATGTCCGAGGTTAGCCTATCATTCAGATCCTCGTAGGCTGGCAGAAGTGAGCGTTTGGGAACATCACTCCAGCAGTTGTTTCAGGTTTGGGCCTTTGCAGACACTTACAGAGTGATTTTGAGGTACTTACTATTTATAGTAAGTCGGACAGGCAGGAGTTGCTATTTTTGGCAGTGCACCTGATTCAGTTGGTCAGCTCAGTATCAACCCGGTTTGATGATTTGTTGAGCAAACAGGGATTATTAGAGCATTTAATAATAATTAAAGAGATTATTAATTTGACTTTATAATATAAAGTCGTTTTAATGAATTATTAAAGTTATTATTAAAATGGCAAGTTATAAAGTATTTTTAATACTTTATAATGAAGGGAAAAATTTAATATTTAATGAGTTTAATACTCATTAAATAAAAGGACACCATTTATTAAATATTGGCCTAAGTATTGCAAAAGGGCGAATTATTTATTATTATTCGAATTTGTCATTATTTCTCTCTTAGAGCATTGGGGTTTGAGAAACAAGGGTTTCTGCAGATCAACAGGTTTTGAAGAACGTTCCCTCTTCAGAATTAGGCATACTGAGACTGTGAAATACCAGTTGAAGATTGTCAACAAAGTGGCTTCACACAGGAGTCATATTCAAGCATATAACAGAGTTTATTATCAGTGTATTGGATCGATCTTTCTTCCAGAAGGAGAATATCACTCTGGCAGGGGTTCATTTGGCATCTGGCACATTATTCAAGGTTGTACGGATTTATTTAATGTTGGTTGGGCCGTACCTTCTTCACTAGACAAGACGCCTTGCTTTTTCACCTTCTAACTTCTGCAAGTTAGACGCCTAGGGTTTCTGGAGCCATTGCATCAATTTTGAGGTGGAAGTTTGCTCATTTCCTTTCAGCCATACCATCTCAGGCTCTCTTTCTGGTGCCTGCAAGCTTATCCAGGTTTTCAATAAATAGCTTGCCTTTTTGTCTGAATGTTTGATTATTGCAGTTGTAATCATTCGGAAAGATTAATAAATCATCTAGCTTCGAGATCTAAGCTGTATTCTGTGGTTTTTAAGCATCTGGTATTTTATATTATTTTTCCAAGCATTTCTTTGCAAAATCGCAAATTTGTCTTTTTATTGCCAAAACACCAAAAAAAATCAAAATACAGAAAACAAACAAAAAACTCAATATTACCAGCCAGTGATCAGGTTGAGAGACACCTGGTCTCTTACAAAATATTGCACGACAAGTACTTCAAGCTACTGTATCAATTGAAGTAGTGGATTTATTACAAAGTATTCTTGAACTTCGAAATGCTATTGTATTGGGGAAGAATGAGATGTTGCATGCTACTGCCCATTTAGAATCTTGTGAGAATGAGGATCTAATAGTTGAACCTCCGCTATTGGGTGACCAAGTGATTGATCCAATGTTACTAACAATTAACACGACAAAGAAACCAACGGTGGTAAATATGGAGATCCTTGGAAGGAATCTAACCAATACAATTGTTGATGGCCGGTTTGGCGTGAATGTACTTCAAGAAGATACTTGGAAAAGTTTGGGCAAGCCGACCATTTGGCCCCCAACTTTTCAGCTAGTGGGTGCAAATCAACAAGGTATAAGGTACATGGAATTTTAATGGGACAAAAGGTAATCATCAAAACCTAAGCATTTTTGTTGAACTTTGCGGTCATTTCTTAAGGAAGAAAGCATAAGACACATTGTTAGGTTGGGGTTGGTTGGTAGCAGCCAAAGCTGAACACAACTGGAAAAAGTATATAATCTCCATTGAGAACGAGGGTTGAAAATATGTAATTGATTTAAATAACCAAGTCGTAAGTCAAGAAGCGAATTCCACCAATTTGTCAAAGTTAGAATCTGAAGAAGAATGGACAAAGAAGCATGATCTAGGTCCAATAGAGTTGAATGACGAAGGGATTCTAGAATTACAATTATGCTCAAAGGATGAAACAAATTCTTGCTGCGGCTTCTTTCACCAGCAAATGGAGGACTATGAGGCATTTCCATGGACTTGTAATTTTCTCAAAGCTATGACTCTCAATGAAGGCAAATCGATGAAAAATGATTTTGAAAAGTTGGATAGTTTATGTGTGCGAGACGTAGTCCATGGTTGGCAAAAGACGACAATTGCAACAAAGATATCCAACTTTGAAAAAGAATGCAAAATTACTAACGGTACGCCTTTGAGTACATTAAAAAATAAAAATCTTGACTACAAGGCACAACTATATTAAAAAGACCAAATACAAAGCTCGATTACAATAAAAGGTCCAATCATATCATATGGTGAGAAAAGAACTCATTTGCACATCAAGAAAGGAATATGCATCGTATGGCTGCCATTCTATATTGTACAACAATATATGAGGCCATTGTACAACCACATTGTACGACACCATCGGAAGCTAAGGATTGCACGACCCCATTTGCTTATTAAGATTGTACAGATTGCAAGACACGTGGTAGGGAGACCATATTTAGTACATCAGTTGGAGAAGGGTATAAACTACAATGTGTTGGCGTTTAAATTCGCACCTCTGGAATGTGTATTTGAAACAGACAACTATGCACAGATAAACTGCTCTTCAAATTAGGAGGGGAAGCTCCCTCTTGTTGATGGTGTTGAAAGAAAGTAAACTAAGAACTAAGTTGCCTATCTTATTGATCAGCTAGAGCACAAGGTTTATAAAACACAAACGTCGCAGCTGAGATTTTCTGATTTAAGAACTTCAACTACGACTAACTTAAGCTAAAGACGTTTCTAACTTCTCAAGTAATACGCAGAGCAAGAGAAACTAGAAATGAACAAGGTTGATTCTCTGACAAAGTGCTTCAATAAACTCTTTCCCAACAAACATCTACACACTTCAATGTAAGCTGAAATTAAGATCATAAAAGCATAACACAAATAACGAAAGTCTAAGACATTATACCAAGGCAAGGGAGGCTCATGATTTTATTTCTCAAACTTCTGGAACAAAGATTATCCTAACACATGCACGGAACAAGAACTTGCAGCTAAAGAGGCTTGCAAACTTGTTCTGACACAAAAGGGACAGCGATTACAACAACTACCTGTTGGCTAAAAGAGACTCAACAATTCGCTATCATAAACACAAGTGAACACACACTGAATAACCGCTTGCTGGCTAAAAGAGACTTGGCAATTTGCTATCACAATAACTGTTAAAGAAAACTAATGAGCAAAGGCTCTTATTTATAGACAAGCAGAGGAGTAGGGAACCCTAAAATCTCCTTGCTTTCACAATCTAGGGCTTGCTCGGCAAGCAAGCTTTATTTCTAAATCTAGAAAGAAGATAACATCTAACACCTAAGAAAGCGGGAAAAGCAGGAAACGCCAACTATTACATTTATCTTCTTTCTCTTCTTCAGAGAATGGATAAGAATCGTTCCAAGAATAGAAAGAAAGCAGAAAGAAAGCTTCTAGATGAAAGCCGCTTTAAATCTCAATCATATCCGCTAAAAAGCAGGAAACTAGGTCCCGGTCAAGTGCATTGATACCATCTAAGGCAATATTCTAATTCTCCAAGATCTCCTCGCCTTTTGTGATCAAACTTAGAGAATCCTTCACTACTTCAACTGCTTTATGAGTTCTATTCTTGAAAAACATCGCTGCCCGAAAAGATGACTCACTAATTGATAACTTGGCGGCTCTGCAACTTTATGTTTCTGACACCTCTCTTGATTTCCAACAGAAGACTATTGCACAACTCTTTCCCGATACCTTTCCTTATTCTCATATCACACCTCCTCGTGTTCTTCAGCTGAGATGATGAAGTTTTGATATAGTGCCAATTTGGTCTTAAACTCTAAGGGAGTGTACTCCATATTGAAAACCTTGAAGATTGACAGTAAACTCGCCTATGTTCAGACAAGCTTTGAGCAACTTTCTATTTTTAGGATGCTGGTTTTTCTTCCTCCAACGGACAAATTTTGGAAATTTTTTCTGAGGTATGGGTTTTGCTCAAAATTTCGTTGCAAGACAACCCAAATCATCTGTTTTTGAAAATCTTGAATTTTGACTAAAAAAACAGCAAACCCTAATTTCTTCAATTTTTCACTGAAAAAGCTGGCACCTGGGTTTTGTTCAGAATACAATTAGAAATGGACCCATTTGATCAGATTTGAAAAACATTGATGGCTGATCGAAAAAGCAGCCAACCTTAGAATTTGAAATTTTCTTGAAAAAGCTGTGATATGGGTTTTCTTCAGAAGACTGTTTTGAGAGGACCCAGATGATCAAAATTTGCAAACTCCGAAGATTTCACTGACATGCAAGGAAAAAGTAGCTGCTGCAACTTGATGAATTTCTCCAAAAATTCTTTAGAAGAATGAGATGAAGAAACCCAGATGGCTGAAAATTAAAAATCTTTGACCACCTCCTTCAAAAATTTGATCTTCTGAATGAAAAAGCATGAAAAAGCAATGTCTTATGTTGCTGGTCTGAAAATTATTCATAAAAATCAGCAACCTTGAGCACTTGAATCTTGAAATAAAACCTCAAAGTTACTGCTCCACTTTTCTTCTTTGGAAGCCACCTGCAAAAATGATGAAAACTTAAAGGAAGAGATGTCTTAAATAGATTTAGGGCTTGAAATAGATTTGCTTTCTTTTGCTTTAATCTTCAAACCCTAAACACTGCTTGTTCAATGAATTTAGACATTCATCTTCATCTTGCAATTTTAAAACTTGAGAATTTTGACTAAGGCATGACAAGTCTGGCGCCGTTCTTGCCCAGGGGCGCCCACTTCACCCAGTGTTAGTCATTTTTTGAGTGTTTTCAACTTTTCACCATTTTGACCCCTTACTTTGACCTCGATCTCCGGCTTCCAGATTAATCCAATGAACAAGCTGGATGATTCATCGCTTAGCCTAACTGTTTCTGAGAAGATTGTTCTGGAGGTGCCTCTGACGGAAAACTTCGTTTTGACCTTCAAATTCATGGGAGCCTATTTCCTCTAGGGGCTCTGAACTTTCACAGTGTTAGCCATTTTTTCATGATTTTCAATTTCTTCCTTTCCCTTTGATCTTCTGATGAAATCTTGATTCCGGAAGCTACGCTGATCTCATTGACTGGCTGACAGGTTCACTGGATAGCTTGGCTGAAACCAACGAGGTGATCTTAGGCGGTGTATTGGCAAATTCCATCATTTCTGACCTCAAAAGTTTGGGCGCCCTTTCTCTCCAGGGGCGCCCAACTTGACCAGACTTAGCCATTTTCAGCATTTCATCTTTTCTCTTCTACAGATGATCCTGCCTGATCTGGTGACCCGGAGCTTGGATTGGCTGATGGCTGAGCTTGTCGCGAAGCTGAGAAGATTTTGGAGGGGGTTCTCTGGGAGCAACTTCATCAAAAAGTTGAATTTGGGCCTTCAAAAGCTTGGGCACCCTTTTTGGCTGGGGGCGCCCAACTCAACCATACTTAGAATATTTTCTTGCATTTTCACCTTGCTTTTGATTTTCAAAATTTCACTCTCGTCAAACCCTCTGTTCAACCTTTTGTATCTGATGGCTACCAACTCTGTTTAACGTGTTGAAGGTCTCGTTGGAAAGCTTGACCAGTTCTGAGGAAGTGATCTTGGAGGCTTCACTGGCAAAATCATTCGTTTGGGCTCTCAAAATCATCAGTGCCTTTCTCTTCTAGGGGCGCCCATTTGCTTCAGACTTAGAATATTTTACCTGATTTTCATCTTCACATTTGAACCATTATTCCATACTTTCAGCTCGATCTGGATTTGCTGGAGAACGACAAGTCAGATGCTCTAACTGTAACTATGGGTAAATTTTAGGATTAGATTCAATCAATAAAGCGTATAAAATAAACCCAAAGCAATTACAAAACACAATGGAAGTAAATGAAAGAACGATTATACCTGATCGCCGAGACCTCCATGATTCACCTTTGTAACACCTTCTTTCTTGCTTGCTGGTTGATGTTTTACCCTCAGATTCATCATGCGAGCAATCTGAAATAAAAATCTATGTCCTACACCAAGCTTTGAAGGATTTGAATCTAAATGCCTATGCCTATGTCTATGACAAAAATGACTTTAAAATGCCAAATTAATCTAAGTATTAGTATGCCAGAATATTATAATCTATGTGCGTGTGTGTGTAATCGAAAAGTGAGAGGAAAATGGTATTTTATAGAAAATGCCATTTTGAATGGACGGGTGAGATTAATTCATGACAAAGACCTAAAATGAAAGGTCCAGATTAAATCTGAGAATCCCTAATTAGGGTTAGGGCAAATTCATTAATCGAACGGTCAAGATAATATCTCAAATAATTAGATCGACGGTGGAGAATAAATAGATAAATTAATTAGAAAATAAAGATTTTCGAAAATCAAGAAGATAAAGACTGTCTGATTTGTGAGATTCGAAAAATCAAGAAGATAAGAGTTGGACTGAAAATCAGATTTGGAAAATCAAGAATCTGCCCGATTACTTGATTTTTGGAAGATTAGTTACTATTTTGAATTAAATTAATTCAAAATAATAATTTTGTGAGACAATAAATAATCTTTTTCAGATTATTTACCAAAATGGACTGACAGTTAAGATTGTGATGACATTTTAAATAATTTCATTTATTTAAAATGAGAGGAATATTAATTTTGACAATTAAATAATTAAAGATAATTATTTAATTTAGCAGATAAAATTAATTAATTAAATAAATTAATCAATTCATTTAATTATGACAGTTAGTAACATATTAAATAAATAAATAAAACTTATTTATTTAATAATCAAGAAGAAATATATGACAAAGGGTAATTAAATAAATTAAGAAATTTATTTAATTAAGGGAAGACTTTGACAATTAATGACGTATTTAATAAATAAATAAAATTTATTTATTTAATAATCATGAAAGAATACAAAGACATGAATTAATTAAATAATAATGAATTATTTAATCAATAGTCGAATGTGGACCAAGGACATAATTAAATGTCATAATTATGCTAGGACGAAAGTGGTAAAAATGAAGCTTGCAGGCCTAGGTCATTTTTAAGTGTCTACACTAAAAAGACAGCTGTTGCGAAGCTGATTGAATTCTGAAGAAACTGAGCTTAATGCAAACCCTAATTGTTGGATTTTCCCTTCCAAAAGACTGGGCACCCCTGGGCACCTGGGGCTCTGAAAACTTCCAGACTTAGAAAATTTTCCGTTACTTTCATGATTCACTTCATCTTTTGGCTGAAAACCCTCTGTTTGACCTCAAATTCCGGGTGATTGAATGATTCGATGACTGCGCTGCCGGACTTGCTGTGGAGCTGGGAGGATTCTGAACAAATTTGTCTGAGAGAAGAAACCCTAATTCCTGCATCTGATGCCCTAAAAAGATGGCGCCTATCTTCTCTTGGGGCGCCCATGTCAAGCAGTGTTAGTCAATTTTAAGTAGATTTCACCTTCCTTCTTCATTCAACATGCATGTTCATCATTTGATATTCTGTTCAATGTTTGATCATTGAATCTGATGCATGGCAGCCAACTGACCTCCATTGATGACTCTGGAGCTCCTAATATGCTTCTTAAAAAGCAGAACAGACCCACTAGGGGAAAACTGATCTTTTTGAGATTCTAACTGTATTGGACTGATATGGAAGTATTTTGAGCCAATCAAAATCAGTTTGGACCCTGGCGGACGAACTTTCTATTTTTAGAAATTTTCCATTTTTAGAAAATTTTGCTAGTATCCGTTTCGAAAGAAACCCAGAAAAAGTTACTATTTTTAGGAAATTTCTAAAAATAAAAATAGCAGTTTTCCTAAAAAGTAGGGATGAAAAACTGAGATCTAGGTTTCGTAGATTAGGCCGCTCTGAGCAGACCCAAATCGCCAGATTTTGGAAATTTTACATTTTAACCCCTCATGCAAGACATGCACACCCAAATTTTGACCTTTTTTGACAGATTTAACAAGACTTTTACTCATTTCTTCAAAATGTCTGTGTAACAAAAAATTTAATTTTGGGGTACAACACACTGTATGGCAAAGGTCCCCCATCATACAACTTCAAGTGATGAAGGGAAGAAATTTTCAAACTGTACACCCTCCCTCAAATTACACTATATGGTCATTTTGCCAACCAAGTCACACTATACGATCAAATTGTCAAGACATCATATGGTAGGTGTATAGTTTTCCTATCGTACAACATCCTCCTAGCGAATGGCATCATTATCACACTGTACGAGATCATCCTAGCAAATAGCATCATTCTCTTCACCATACGGCATCAAGGAGCGACTTGTTTATGCTATACAACACTAGCATTTCTTTTCACCATACGTCGTCAGGTGCCAACAATTTTCTTCACCGTATGTCATCACACGCTATCATTTTTCTTCACAGTACCCCATCTAGCGCTATCATCCTTCTTCACCATATGTCGTCAATGATCTTGTTTTGTAATGTCCCCTTCTCGAACCTGATCTTTCCAGTGACCGTTGGCCTTTTTCTGGAAACCCGAAGGCTAGTCGAAAGGTAAAATTAGGGTTTCCTACTTTTAAGGATGTCTTTGCTCAGAGCTGGTGGATTCAATGGCGGATTCTTTCTGGGTTTTCAGAGAGCTTCGCAGTGGTATGTTCGTCTCGGCATTCTGAGCATTTCCAGGAATTTACTATTTTTAGTAAATTCTATTTTTGGCAGTAAACAGGTTGGTCTCAGGCAGTTGACTTTCCTCTTCAATTGACTCCAGTGGCGTTTTCAGTTTCGGGCTTCAGAATGCAGTTTTGGGGGATAAGCTTATTTCACTTAAAAATAACATTATATTTTAAATGTTATTTTATCACCTTGGCCTAGTCAAATAACTTAATGTTATTTTAAAAGGTGGACTTGAAGGGTGGCGCCATCATTGAGGATATATTAAATTTATATTGAATTTTCCAAATTCAAAGCAAGCTAAATGAGGGCGCATTTATCAAGGTGAATTTAATTAAAATATCAATATTAAGCTTGAAAGGAAAAGGACGCCATTTTGGAGAGAGGATTAGTGTTTGGCATTAAAGTGGATTTTTAGGGTTTCGAGAAGTCAACAGGAAGTTATAAAAAGGAGGCCTTGAGCATCATTTCACATCTTTGGTTTACTATACTGTTATGCTGCCGGATTGGCTCTGGAACTGCTTCGAGGAATGAAGGCCTCCTAGCTTGGGCATTGCTTCTCGCTTGAAAGACAGTGACTAGTGGTGATTTAAGATAGATTTGTGAGTTTGCATTTAGTTTTGAGCATTGTTTTCAGCTTGTGCATTATTAGATCTGTTTTGCATATTAGTGGGTTTCAGCATTTTGCATCATTTAATACAGCAGATTTATGTTTTTGCTCACAACTTGAAAAATACATAAATATTCCTTCTGGGTATCGTCTCATTCTCTTTGTCTGTGAAGGGCGAACATATTCTCTAAGTTATAGATTTTTTGGTTAAGGCTGTGATTTTTAAGAAAGAATCGCCCCTCTTGCTGGGCCGTACCATTCTGCATCATCTTTGATTCCGTGCATAAATAAATTAAGGCATTTCACGTTGGTTTCTTGCATTCATCTTAGGCGCCATCATTATAGTAGTGTTTTGCATCTGAGTTGAGGTCATTTGGGTAAGAGAGGAGTGAGTTATGAATCTTTCTGTGAATTTCTTTGTTGCTGGTTAAAAAATTGTAAAATACAGATCTGTCATAAACTGTCCGCAGAAATCTGCATCTTCTCATTTGGATTTGGTGTTGAGGTTATTTAAAGGCCTGTAGCAGATTTATTGTTGAATGTACCATTTGAAAAGCATATGATATCTTGACATCGCAGGCAATAATTCTCTGTTGTAAGCTGGCAGTAGTACTGACCAGTGTTCTTTAATATTGCTTTGTCATGATTTGTAATACTCAGTCCTACCTACAGTATTAATCTGTAATAGATAAATCTCCACCCTATGGTAGCTACTTTCCCATTCTGGGTTAGCAAGCACATTCTGGGTGTTGAGTGTTTTCAGCTTTCAGCATCTCCCTTTCAAGCATTGTTATTGTAATCACTCCGTCATATGGTCGCCCCTCACTCCGCATTGGATTGGGTAGCACATACTTGACGTTGAGTTCCCTTTCAGCATTTAGAAGTAGAAGATCCCCTGACCATATGCTCGCCATCATCGGCGCCATCCTTGGTTAGAGTTACTTCCTGCATAAGCACTTTGTTTCAGATCCTCTGACCAATGCTCACACCTTGCCCACATCGGGATCCTGGTGTACATACTGGTTAGAGTTGCTTCAGTACGTTTTGGTTTATCATCTAACCTTAACGGGTGCTTGTAATTTGAAATTGTAAAAATCGAAAAAATTTGGCTCGGAATATTTCATGTTTACACTATATGGCATCAACAATCCTCTCTACCGTATAGCATTGGCTCTCACTGTACGGACCATCTAGAGTTTCATCATACATCAATTGAAGAGGCGACCACTTTACACAATACGACCCCTATGGAGTTCCATTGTATGGCCTAACCATTTTAAATTTTATACTATATGGTCTTTTAAATGCAAATTCTCCAATGTACAGCTTGTAAAAGGTAACTTATTCATCATACAACATCCATTCATTCACATCGTATGGCTCTCTATTGAGGAATCACTTGCCTATATCGTATGGCCAATCCACATCACACAAACTTTGCAACATACGGCCATCAACCATCATACGGTTACTTCCTTCCCTGGTCGCCATCATACGATAGTTAAACACCCCAAAATCTCTATTTTTTGTCTTCATTAGCATTTTTTTTGCCTCCTAATAGATCATGAAAATGATGTTTGCCACAAAGTTTTGTATGGTTTCGAAGGTCTTAAATTGGGCTTCATCACTTGACCCCACCCTATATGTAATGTCCCCATTTTTCCATTTCGCTTGATAAATAATAATTAATTTTATTATTTCATGTTACATCGAAAAAAAGTGTAGTTATAACATAATATTAAATAATTATATTAATGAGGATTAATAGTCACTTTAATGATAAAGTGATAATTGGTTTTCGCCGGAAAACCCAAAAGGGAGTAAAAAAACAGTTCGTGGGCTCATTTTTTAATATGCGAAGTTTATTATTATTTTATTGTGAAATTGAGGAGAGCTCAGTTTTTCTAGAACAAGAGGCCGGAAACCCTTGAGTTTAGGTTCACAAATATGGACGAAAACCTAGATCCTTTTAGGTTTCGAGGTTTGGATGAAAACCCAAAACCTTTTACAGGCAGTTTCAGGTGGAATTCACATTTGGGCTTCAAAGGTCTTTGTGAGAATTTTGTGGGTCTTCTTCAAAGGCAAAATTCCATTTATCCAGGGTTAGAAGATTTCAGGTTAATTAAGGTTTTGAATATTATATTGTTGGTACTTTATATCTGCCAGAGAATGATCTTTTGAAAATATAATATTTAAATTGTTCATTGAGAAATTACCTTTGGAGGCAGTGGGTATTCACTCTAGCGTTGGGTTCAAACAAGACCAATTATATTAATCAGTAGTTTTCATTAGCAGAAGGTTAATATTAAAAATTATGAATTGTGCATCCTTCTCATAAATGGTTGTCGCTCGAAAGAGCCAATTCGATTTAAATATGGCCGCAGCCATAAGGTTACTACACTATATTAGTGTCTAAGTACTTTAATGTCTTGGGAATCGCAAGGTTCATAGTCAAAGGAAATTCCTAAAGGTGACGTGGAGGAGTGAAATATACCAGGCCAATTTTTTCAATTTTTTCAAAGGCAAATTACAATGAATCAAGCACCCGTTAAGGTTAGTCCGAAAACCAAAACGATGCTTAAAGTAACTCTAACCTGAATGTACACCAGGATCCCGATATGGGCAAGGTGTGAGCATTGGTCAGAGGGTCTCAAAAGTAAATGCTGGAAAAGAACTCTAACCAAGAGATGCGCCGGCGAACGACGAGCATTCGGTCAGAGGATCCCTATCTATTGCAATACTGGAAAATAGCTCAACACCAAGCATGTGCTACTCAATCCATGATGGATAAGAGGCGACCATATGGCGGAGACTAAGGAAATTACAGTACAAACAAGTAAATAGGCGGCAAGCCAGCCTCTTCCACTTATTCAGTGGGCAGCTACAAACATTGAAATTGCAAGAATAATAAGATGCTGACAGTACTACTGTTTAGCTTACAATATGATGAAGAACGCCTGCAATATCAAGTAAATAGAGCTCTTTAACCACAGCAAAGATAAGAGGGTCTTCCTCAATGTTTTCTCCAAGCTTTCTATCACATACTCAACTCAAAACCCACCCTAAATGCAAACTAATATGACTGTCACAAGGTCTGAAACTGGTAAACAGCAACACAGAATTAAATTGAAATGATCACAACTCTCACAACTCTCAACCGTTTGACCCCAAATGAAATGCAACAGCCCTCTATGATCAAGGCGCCCAAGTGAGAACCAGAAAACAGACCCAATCTGCTATATTTTATTTCTTCTCAAATTTCCAAGCAAGTACAAAGGTACGGCCCAAGAGAAAGGGCGATTTTCTTCAAATAAAATCAGCACTTAATTAAAAATTATGAAACTTTGCACAATTTGGCGCCTTCCCTAGACAAATGCAGATGTGAAGTACCCAGAATGCAATATTTTTGTATTTTTGAATTATGAATGAAAATGGCTATCAGCAATGAACTCAGCAACTACAGAAATTAACATGAAAATGCAAAATACTCAAATGCGGTGACAACTAACTCACAACAAAGCAATACCTCACTACAAAATGCACTCGAACAAGTAATCTCTCCACTAGGTGCTGTCTCACAAGCACGAAGTTGAGCCTAGCTAGGAGGCATTCATTCCTCGAAGCAATCCTCTCACCATTTCGGCAGCATAACATTACTCAAGAAGTTGCATGATGAAACTGAAGACCAAGACCTCCTTTTAAAGACTTGAGATGACTGTCCAGAAGCTTCTAGAAACCCAGCATTTCAAATTTTGAGTAACTCCTTTTCCCTCCAAAAGTGGCGTCCTTTTTGCCTTAAGCAAATTTGACTTTTAAATTACAATAAACTCCAAGATGGGCGTCCTTTTCTCCAACATTGATTTTTGAACATTAGAAAATATAAAATAACCTCATGGGGCGCCACCCCTTCAAAAGCCACCTTTTAAAAACAACTTAAGTTCCAACACTAGGCTAAGGGGGGGGTCAACAGCAAAATATAACATTAAACATGCCTTTATTAAAAATAATTCAACTTATCTCTCCAAACGAGCCCCAAAGCCAACATTGAGCAAATCCAACTGAACATACTGAAGTAGAAAGTCAATCGAGCCGAAACCAACAGGACCACTGCCAGAAATAGAATTTACTAAAAATAGTAAATTCGTGAAAGTGCTCAGAATGCCAAAACGAACACATCACCGAAAAGCTCACGAAAAACCCAGAAGGAATCCGCAATTCAAACGCCAATCCGTGAGCACAAGAAACCACCAACCAAGAAACCCTAATTTCACCACCGAGAAGCCTACGGGTCTCCAGAATAGGCTAACGGTCAACCAAAAGAAGTCATGCTCGAGAAGGGGACATTACAAGGAGATTCCACGTGGTTCTGAAGCTTCTGCCGCTAGTATTCAAGGATCGACATGAAATATTCCGAGCCAAATTTTTTCGATTTTTACAATTAACAAATTACAAGCAGTGCACCCGTTAAGGTTAGATGAGAAAACCAAAACGTGCAGGAAACAACTCTAACCAGAATGGCGCCGATGATGGCAAGCATTGGTCAGAGGATCTAAATGGAAACTGCTTGAACTGTAACTCTAACCAGAATGGCACCGCTGAGGGTGAGCATTGGTCAAAGGGTCTTCTATTCTACTTGCAGAAAGGAACTCAACGTCAAGTATGTGCTACCCAATCCAATGCGGAGTGAGGGGCGACCATATGACGGAGTGATTACAAAATCTACTGCTTGAAAGAAAATGTTGAATACAAAATCTACTGCTTGAAGGAAATTGCTGAAAGCTGAAACTCTCAACACCCAGGATGTGCTTTCTAACCCAGAATGGGGCAGTAGCGACCATAGGGCGGAGACTTAACTATTACAATAACTTCGACGGAAATAAAGCATTACATCATAGATTTGAGAAAGCTCAATAAATACTGCCAGTACTACTGTCAGTTTACAGAATGAAGAGCATATGCTTGACAAGAGATTAGAACTAGAAATAATCACCAATTACAATGCAATAATCATTCCCTTGATTTGATTCAAGAAGTCACATCGACTTCCCACAATGAGTTGGAAATATTAATTCTGTTTTCTGTTCTTTATACAAATCTGTATTATGCTCATAAAAACAGCAGCTTAAGAAAACATTCAAATGCTCACAACTCCCTATACCCTTATAAATGACGTTCTTAAACCCTAGAGACTCCCAACTTGTATAGCACGCTCAAGATGATGATATGAGAAGGAGACTCTATTACCAAACAATTAAATGCAATTCCCAATAATTCAAAGTAGTGCGGCCTTGATGGAAAAGCGATTTTCTTTTTAAAAATAATGCAAGCTCTGTAAAATCTGAAAACTGGAGAATATGATGGCTCACGACAAACAAAAAGAATGAGATGATACCCAGAAAGACTATTTTTGTATTTTCCAAGATATGAGTGAAACATGCAATCTGCTGTGTATAAAAATGCAATAAGCTGAAACTCTAAAATGCCAATAACAGATCTTACAATGCAAAACTGAACACAAATGAATAAACTAAGATGCACTCACAATTAGACTGAAATTCACCACTAGATGTTGTCTTTCAAACACGAAGTGATGCCCAATGCTAGGAGGCCTTCATTCCCCGAAGCAGTCCCAAAGCCAGTTCGGCAGCATAACAATATAGTCGACAAAAGATCCCAAATGATGCTCAACTCCTTCCCTTTATAATTTTCCAATTGACCTCTTCAAACCCTAAAATCCGCTTTTAGGTCAAAATCCACTCCTCAAGGTTGGGCGTACCTTCTCTTCAAGTCTTTTAAGAAATGATATTTTAAAAGAATATCAACATTAATAATTACGCCCCTCCTAATCATTGCTTTGACTTTGGGAAATATTAAATTAATCTTTTAATGAGGGCGCCACCCTCAAGGACCCCCTTTTTAAAACATCTTTAAGTCATTAATCCTAGGCCCAAGGTCAACATTAAAATATATCATTTTAACGTGACTTTTAATTTAAATGACTTAACTCTTTTCTCTGAAAATGCCCTGAAGCCAATACTGATGAAGTCAACTGATCAAACCGAAGCCGGGAGTCAACCAACCTGAGCTCATCTGGAAGACTGCCAAAAATAGAATTTACTAAAAATAGTAAATTCCAAAAAGTGCTCTGAATGCCGGGATGATCCACACCTTCTGAAGCCCTGAAAACCAGGAAGGAATCCATCATTAAAACTATCATCTTGAGCAATAACCTCTCCTCAAAATTGAAACCTAATTTTAACTTGAACCAACCTCAGGGTTCCCAAGGAAGGCTAGCGATCCTTGAAAAGTCAAGCTTGGAAAGGGATATTCACGGTCCAGCCCTCCCCAAGATGGCATGCTCGCCACCGGTGGATGCATGATAAATGGGATAGTTCACAATATCATCACTTTCCCAAGTTACCATCCTCAATAAGCCGAGGGTTCTTCCACTTTGCAAACATTCTCGATGGTCCTATTCCTCAAGGCGTTCTCGACAAGCCTATCTCCTGGGAACCCGAACCAAGCGTCGCTTCTTCATCCAGTGCTTAGCTGAAGAAGCAATTACATTGTGTCCAAGTGCCTTCTTGAGGCGAGACACGTGGAAGACGTTGTGCACTCTGCTATCTGAAGGTAGCTCTAATTCATAAGCTACTGCACCAACCTTTCTGATGACCCTAAAAGGTCCATAGAAGCGAGGTTTGAGCTTCTTAGCTCCACTCTTCTTGAGAGTCGACTGTCTATAAGGTTGTAAGCGGAGATAGACCATATCCCCAACCTCAAAAGAACGCTCTACACGCTTCTGATCAGCATACAACTTCTGCTGATTTTGTGCAATCTGCAAATTATCCTTCAAGGACCTCATTATGTCCTGACTATGCTGCAACAAATCCTTGGCTAATGGTGCTTTGCTGTCACCAAACACCAAATCTGCAAAGCTGGGTGCTTCATACCCATAAAGTGCCAAGAAAGGAGACATTTTGATTGACATATGGAAGGTAGAGTTGTGGCAGTACTCGCCTATATGCAGCCACTTAGCAAGCTTTGCTGTTGGACATATGTAAATTTCTCAAAGGCAGCGCTATTCACTTATTTGTTCACCATACGTTTGCCATCGGTTTGGGGGTGATAACTTCGTGCTTGGGTGAACCGCAGGTACACCTCGATACGAAACTTTCACCGCCTGCCAAAAGGTACTTAGGAACTTACTGTCCCTATCACTTACAATATTCTTAGGCAAACCATGAAGTCTAAACACTTCTCGAAAAAACAAATCTGCAACTTGGGCTGCAGAAAAAGTGCTGGTAATGGCAAAGAAATGAGCAAACTTGGTGAGTCTGTCAACTACCACATAAATGCAATCCTTCCCTTGGGCCTTGGGCAACCCAGTGATGAAATCCATTGAAATGCTTTCCCATTTTTGATTGGGAATTGGAAGTGGTTGCAGCAAACCGGCTGGCAATGTATGCTCATTTTTATTTGCTTGACAAATAGGACATTCCTGAATGTAGCGTTGAACCTCCCTCTTCAAACCTTTCCAAGAAAACCTTTCTCGGATCTGCCTATAGGTCTTGAAAAAACCTTGGTGACCAGCAACTGGAATGTCATGAAAATTCAAAAGAATCTTCTTCTTGAGCTTAGAATCAGCCACCAGAAAGATTCTTCCCTTATAATGGATCAATCCCTCAACCACCTGGTACCTTTCATCATGGAAAGTACCTTCCAGAATGCTGGTTGCAAACTGATTTTTTGCATAATCGGCTTAAGCATGTCTCTCCAATCGTGAAATGCAATATGACTAAGATGAGATCTCCTCGGCCAGTGCATCGACCACTATTTTTCCAGCACGAGCATACTCAATGTCAAAGTCGTAAGCTTGCAGCTTACTCACCCATTTCTGTTGCCTCTCATTCAGATCCTTTTGGTGCATAAAATGCTTGAGGCTGTTGTGGTCAGTCTTAACCACGAATTTGTTCCCCACCAGATAACGTGGACTTGGCTTCGTACATCACATAATGGCAAACGCATTTCTTTGTCATAAATTGAATATGCGACCTTTCCACTTATGGTACTGACACTGTGGTGTTTTGTCTTTGCATCGAGGGCGACACCAACTCCTTCACCCAGATGCATCACATTTTAGCTGGCTCCAGAATGGCTTGGAGAAATCAGGGATAGCCAAAACTGGACACGAGCTCATGATCTTCTTAAATTTGTCAAAAACAACTTGAGCCTTTTCTGACCAAACAAAGGCTCCCTTTTTGGTGAGATCGGTAAGAGGAGCAGCATTCTGTGAATACCCCTTAACGAACCTCCGATAGAAACCACAAAAACCTAGGAAACCCTTCAACTGAGTCAAATTTTCAGGTGGTGGCCAATCAACCACTGCTTTGATCTTCTCCGGATCCACCTTCACTCCCTCAGCACTGATGATGTGGCCAAGGTACAATAATTCCTCCATTCCAAATTCACATTTGGAAGCTTTAGCAAACAGACTCTCAGTCTCCAGAATACTAAGCACTTCCTCCAGGTGCTTGAGATATCTCCCAAGTCTTCTTTGAAATCGAATATAGATCTCAAAAAATCAACACAAGCCGCCTTAGCCCGATTAGAAACTACTACGGTTCATGCAAGGCTGAAAATTGGTAGGTGCATTAGTCCAAACAAATGTGACTAAAATTGGCAGTGAGCCATCCGAAGCTGTCTTTCACATCGATCCCCTCGATGGTATAAGTGGTAGCAGATCTGAGATCAATCTTTGAGAGAAATTGCTTATGTATCTCATCAATGACTCATCTAATACAGGAATGGGGTATCTATTCTTGATGGTGCTTTGGTTCAAAGCACGATAGTCCATGCACATGCGCATGGTACCATCCTTCTTCTTCACAAGAACCACTGCAGATGCAAAGGGGCTCTTGCTTGGGCGTATGAAACCCATCTCCAAAAGTTCTCGGATATTCTTCTCGATCTCATCCTTTTGCCTCTTTGGATACCGATATGGAGTTGTGATCACCGGTTTAGCTCCTTCCTTGAGCTCTATGATGTGTTCTGAACCCCGTTCAGGTGGTGGTCCAGGAGGCAAATCTGCAAAGACTTTGCTCTTCTTAGTGAGCAATGACTGAATATCAGGAGGTTGGTCACGTTTAGTCTCAACAGGACTAGCAGGAAGTATCATGCATTCAGCAACCCACTCAGCTTGATCGTGACGGATCAGCCTTGCCATTCTTTTGAATGACACTACTCGAGGACCTCCATTGGACATTCCTCTCAGAATTATCTTCTTACCATCTGATTGAAACTTCAACTCCATAGTCTGCAGATTCAACGAGATCTCTCCAAGAGATCGCAGCCATTGGATAACTAGAACAGCATCAGTATCCCCAATGTGAACGACATAGAAGTCATCTTTGACTTCGTAGTTACCCAACTGCATGGTCATGTTAGATATCTTCTTAGTGCAAGTAATATGAAATCCATCGGCAACCATGACCTTGAATCCTTCGAACTCCTCTGTTTGCAGCCCTTTCTTGGCTACCACAACTTCATCAATGAAGTTATGAGTGGCTCCAGTATCGATCAAAGCAACGATTCGCTGCCCTTTGACCATCCCACGAACCTTAAATGATTCATTTCTTTGAAAACTGGAAAGTTGAGCTAAAACTCCACCACTTCCCTTCTCATCTCCGGACTCTTCTGGAGCTCTATCTTCTTCATTTCCTTCAAAATCAGATTGCTGGTCGGAAAAATCAGAACTACTTTCCCCAGCAGAATAGTACTCAATCTGATTGAACTTGACTCCTTTAGGGCAAACATGGTCTTGAGACCATTTTTCCTGACACCAAAAACACAACCCCTTTCTTCTGAGTTCATTCAGGGTTTCTTGATCCAACCTGGTGACATGGGGATTGCGATTGCCGAACGCTCTCGCGGGGTCTCCAAATTGTTATTTTTATCTGCGAGGCCTTTTCCTTTATCCCTTTTAGAAAGGGGAGTTTGATGTGAAATTTGGCCTTAGGAGCGGCCCACTCCCATATTTCTTGCCTTTTCGCAGCCTCTTGCGGTGTTGAATCAGAGCTTTAATCCGGTACTGAGGGTTATGTCAGCCCTTCACTAAAAGAATCCTGCCGGCTCTACTTGCAGTGATTCGGTCTGTGGGAGAGTCTAAAGGCACTCAGCGATGTGAGCTTCAAGCTGTTCCATCTTGTCTCAGTGTGAACAGAAGCTCTAAATGGATGCCGAGGGATTTTTTTTTTCCAAAACCTTTCGATGAGCCACAATTGGTGAACTTCATGTATGTTATGGTTTCATCTCCATTGTTGAAATTGCAGAGCTGAATGATTATCCCGGCACTTTTGAATCCAAGCTCGGGCTGAACTTGTATCACTCCCATCAAAATGAGGAAGCATAACTTTGTTGACAGCTTGGTATAAGTCTCCTTGATTTGATGGTCTTCTTTGATCAAAGTTCCTTCCTTGCCCTCTGTTCTTCCTCTTATGATCCATGAAATCATTGAAGGACATATCCATCCTGATGTCAACAGGTAGAGAGTCATACTCAGTACGGCCAACCCTCAACTCCTCCACCCATGAAGCATTCTCTTCAGGTTCGGGCTGATTGACTACAGGAACTAAAAAAGTGGGTTTGAATGGTCTGGAAGAGATGTAAGTGTTGTTTGACACTGTCCGGGCTGTATGCTCATCATGCTGGTTGGAAGCACTATGCTCCCCTCTGTGGCCTGAGTTGTTCTGTGGAACAGTATTCTGCCCCATTCTCCCCATCATGAGAGATACCATGTCCATCAAGGCATCCATCTTTTTCCCAAACTCCTTCCCGGGCCTCGTAGATCTCTCTCTTCCTTTTCCACTGTCATCTCTGTTGCCAGAACTTCTTTCACCGCCACCAAGAATCCTTTCATTTCTTTCATTATCCCCCATTTCTGTTTCTTGTGAAGGCTCCCAATTAGCCCTCAAAATCTCTGAAGCTGTTTGACCTTCTAGAGGTTGATACAACTGTGTCTGAACTGTATCCCTCTTGTATACTCTTGCCAAATACCTCTGTTCTCTGTCACTCATAGAAGGCTGATTTCACAGGATGGCAGGATGCGTGGCTCTGATACCACTGAAATATTCCGAGCCAAATTTTTTCGATTTTTACAATTAACAAATTACAAACAGTGCACCCGTTAAGGTTAGATGAGAAAACCAAAACGTGCAAGAAACAACTCTAACCAGAATGGCGCCGATGATGGCGAGCATTGGTCAGAGGATCTAAATGGAAACTGCTTGAACTGTAACTCTAACCAGAATGGCACCGCTGAGGGTGAGCATTGGTCAGAGGGTCTTCTATTCTACTTGCAAAAAGGAACTCAACGTCAAGTATGTGCTACCCAATCCAATGCGGAGTGAGGGGCGACCATATGACGGAGTGATTACAAAATCTGCTGCTTGAAAGAAAATGTTGAATACAAAATCTACTACTTGAAGGAAATTGCTGAAAGCTGAAACTCTCAACACCCAGGATGTGCTTTCTAACCCAGAATGGGGCAGTAGCGACCATAGGGCGGAGACTTAACTATTACAATAACTTCGACGGAAATAAAGCATTACATCATAGATTTGAGAAAGCTCAATAAATACTGCCAGTACTACTGTCAGTTTACAGAATGAAGAGCATATGCTTGTCAAGAGATTAGAACTAGAAATAATCACCAATTACAATGCAATAATCATTCCCTTGATTTGATTCAAGAAGTCACATCGACTTCCCACAATGAGTTGGAAATATTAATTCTGTTTTCTGTTCTTTATACAAATCTGTATTATGCTCATAAAAACAGCAGCTTAAGAAAACATTCAAATGCTCACAACTCCCTATACCCTTGCTCAAATGACCTGATTCTTAAACCACAAGACTCCCAACATAATGGCGCTCAAGATGATATGAGAGACAGACTCTAAACACCCCAAACAATTAAATGCACAATTCCCAATAATTCAAAATGGTACGGCCTTGATGGAAAAAGTGATTTTCTTTTTAAAAATAATGCAAGCTCTGTAAAATCTGAAAACTGGAGAATATGATGGCTCACGACAAACAAAAAGAATGAGATGATACCCAGAAAGACTATTTTTGTATTTTCCAAGATATGAGAGAAACATGCAATCTGCTGTGTATAAAAATGCAATAAGCTGAAACTCTAAAATGCCAATAACAGATCTTACAATGCAAAATTGAACACAAAAGAATAAACTAAGATGCACTCACAATTAGACTGAAATTCACCACTAGATGTTGTCTTTCAAACACGAAGTGATGCCCAATGCTAGGAGGCCTTCATTCCCCAAAGCAGTCCCAGAGCCAGTTCGGTAGCATAACAGTATAGTCGACAAAAGATCCAAAATGATGCTCAACTCCTTCCCTTTATAATTTTCCAATTGACCTCTTCAAACCCTAAAATCCGCTTTTAGGTCAAAATCCACTCCTCAAGGTTGGGCGTACCTTCTCTTCAAGTCTTTTAAGAAATGATATTTTAAAAGAATATCAACATTTAATAATTACGCCCCTCCTAATCATTGCTTTGACTTTGGGAAATATTAAATTAATCTTTTAATGAGGGCGCCACCCTCAAGGACCCCCTTTTTAAAACGTCTTTAAGTCATTAATCCTAGGCCCAAGGTCAACATTAAAATATATCATTTTAACGTGACTTTTAATTTAAATGACTTAACTCTTTTCTCTGAAAATGCCTTGAAGTCAATACTGATGAAGTCAACTGATCAAACCGAAGCCGGGAGTCAACCAACCTGAGCTCATCTGGAAGGCTGCCAAAAATAGAATTTACTAAAAATAGTAAATTCCAAAAAGTGCTCTGAATGCCAGGATGATCACACCACTGCGAAGCCCTCTGAAAACCCAGAAGGAATCCGCCATTAAAACTATCATCTTCGAGCAATAACCTCCTCAAAATTAGGAAACCCTAATTTTAACTTCCGACTAGCCTCCGGGTTCCCAAGGAAAGGCTAACGGTCACTGAAAAAGTCAGGCTTGGAAAGGGGATATTACACGACATCAGCCATCGTACACCATAAGATGACAATTGAGTCAAGGAAAGCAATTAATACTTTGTGAAGTTGCTTGCTTGAGTGGCTGATGGTTTAGTGAAACAAGTCAACAACCAGATATAATATAATGATGAATCGTGGGTTTTATCATATTTGCTAAATATTGAATAGAGACAAGCCAGATATGTCAATAAGAATATTTGAGCCCAACTGGTGTTAGTCAAAGCTTGATTATGGATGGCGAAATTCCGAAGATGTCGATTTTATTATATGACTGCCAATCATTATGATAGCATCAGGTCAAGACACTCATGGACTTTCAACCTCAACATAAGGGGTTTCGAAAAAAGACAAAGGGGACGCTACGTGAAGTTTGTTGCCATCTAGGAGTCGTGAGAGGTTGTAGAAGGGAGCTGCAACCTGGAAAACCACTGCTGGGTGAAACGTGAAGGTTCCGACAACTCTTGCCTGACATTAAACTCATTGTGGAAGATGTATCTCTCACGAGATAATTATCGACATAAGTTCTTATGTGAATTGCTACAAATATTCAATCTTAGCCCAACCGTGACTTTCCAAAAATCGATTTGCGTGGTATTTATGCCCTTTTTCATATGCAAGTATGAATATCATGCTGAGTGCTTAGAATGTCTGGAAGACTATTTCAATCTATTGAATACCATTGTTATGTTACACATCTTTTATCAGTTGTATATGTAGTATTGCTATTGTGGATAGAGTTGACATATTACTCAATGTGATGGTTGTTCAATATTACACATGAATTTGTAAAATTTGTATTGCATGAAATCGGAAATTACGTCTGTATGCATTTAATCTACTCAGCAGATCCCTTTGCAACTCCTATAACATCCATTGAATCTCAAGCAAACTGTTTGATAAAATTTCATATGTCAAACTGTAAAATCGCTTTAAAATATCGCCCATCAGGGGGGGATACTTCACTGTATCGCGATAGGGAGTGTGCCAAAGGCGCTATCTCCAGACCTCGTGAGGGGCGCTACCCCTCGACCCCACTAGAAGCGCTGCCCCTAGACCCCCATTGCACTCATTTGATTTACCAAGTACACTCCAAGTCTGATTTTGCATAGTGCACTTCCAAGTTTGTTTGCAAGTCCTTGTTTCAATATCATCATCAGTTTGGAAAGTCTTCCCTACTATTACTTGATGTTTAGTTATAGTCTAGAAGACGAATTTTTCTTTTAGAGGGGATAATGTAGTCAATGTACAATGTGTAATATTGTGTTTCGATAATATTCATTATTTGACTATGTATTAAATGTTTGTATTAGTTGTTGTCAGCTTCAAGTAGGTATAAGCGTTGATTGGATGACGGTTGTGTTCCTCTTGGCAACCATGGGGTCTTTTAAATAGATTGTGTATCTTCAAGGAAAGTGGTATGATCTAGTTGGATTGACTATGATCCTCTGTTGACCATCTATGGTCTTCTTCTGAAAGAATTTCATTTGCAAATAAAGATATATTTTACTCATGTATTCGATATGCATTGTCATCTCTATTATTAATTCATGTATTCATTTTATCAGATAGAGCATTAAACAGCTCAATCAACAAACATAAATCCATGCTTGTAGTGAAGGGGTTTACCTAGCAGAAGAGATATACTATGAGGAAAAAAATTGCCTACAAGTAGATCTAAAAAGTCATGTCAATGATTGTCATTTCTTCTTAACTTTGTTCCAAAAAAAATTTGATGGATGTTAAATTACCTTTTTGAATGATGATTAAATGGAGATGCACATAATGCAATTCAAAGGAATTGTGGTTTTGGCAAACAAAAACTTGTTGCAGGTTGGTCAAAGTGCTTTATGGTCTAAATCAAGGGAAAAGGAGCATAGTATACCAAAACTAATTAGTTCTTTTTATTAATTTTGGGTTTAATGATCCCAACCTTTACATGAAAAGTTCAGTGGATGATATAGTTATTTTCATTGTTTATGTGGATGACTTAATCATCAAAAGAAGTGATTGTTGAATGCACAAGACAACTAAGAGGGGGGGATGAATTAGTTGTTCCTTAAAACTTCAAAACCTTCATTAACATTCAAATCCACATTCATTCATTAAACTTTTAAATCTGTTATGATGAATTAGCATGAAAAGCAAATAACATAAACTAAAACAACTTAACACCATGCACAAGAGAACACCAGATTTACATGGAAAACCCAAGAAGGGAAAAACCATGGTGAGGATTAAGTAATACCAACACCGAATACAATAGGGCTCACTGCCCGAGGGCTCATCGCCACAAAGAAGAAATGCTCACTACCGGAATAGAAAAGAAGATAGAGAAGGAATGTTACACAAAGAAAAGCATCTCAATGCAACAAAGAATCTACCACAAAGACTTCAACACCTTCGCAGTCTATTTGAAGAATTGTAGCCACCTTCTGCTCACTGCATCCAGTAAACTAACATATGAAAGCTCGCACTGCATTACTCAATTTCGCACTCTAACACATTGTACTTTGCATCATTCGCATCTCTCACATCTATCTTCACATCTCTCAACAACTTGACTCTTACTTATACCGTCTTCAACCTTAAAACCCTCTCCAAGGTCGACTATGCACCTCAAACGTGCAAATTCAAATTAGGTCGGCACCAAAACACTTCTATGGCAGATAGAAGTGAATGTGGACCACATCAAACCTTAATTGGGACCCAAATCAACATCACTCAACCACATGCTTCCTTAAACAATATTTATCCTTCACATGTAGTGTAAACACCAAGTCGGCCATTACCCATGCAAACACCGTTAAACTTTTAAGTACACACTTTCTCAAACCCAAGGATGACTTGCGAGCCACACACCATGCTCAAACATGATCTAGAATATTCCATGAACACCCTGAAATCCAACAAACTCCTTCGCAACAACTTTCACCTAAAGAATGTACAGGTGTATACACTCAAACAACTCTACCATACACAATTACTTGAAAAAATGACTTCTGAAGCACAAAGCCTCAAACCATCTTGAATGAGGTAAACTACCAACACCATCAACACACCTTTAGAATCCTACGACCTGAAACACAACAACGGAGAAATGCGGAGCAAAAACATTTCTCCCAGACACCTCTACAATGCATAGTCACACACTGGTGAACACAACTTCCTTTGTACAACGATCTAGCACACCAACTCTTGAATATGATACCTCTGAACACTTCTCACCAATATATCTAAATCGCACAGGAAAACCTTCAACTTGGAAGAAATGCGGAGCAAAACCATAACACAACGCTATTAATCAGAACACCACTGCAACACACTGTTTCCTCTTTTTATCAATTTTTCTCAAATGCACTTGGAAACCAAGCACCAAAGACACATCCTCATCATCTTCAGCGCTTCTTTAACCATAGACAGAAGCTTATCAAAGCAACGCTAGAGGTTGACACCTGTAGCTTTACTAATGACAACATAATGCAACTAATCAAAGCATGGATAACATCAACTGCTCATACTTGCAACCATCTCACTCAACTACAAGCATCAATGACAACACAGACTTGTTGACATCAATGACAACACCAACTGCTCATACTTGCAAAAGTGATACCAATAGTATTGACAACGTAAAATCAGATCTTTGTTCTACTTTTGACATGCAATGTTTAGGTCTTGTACACTAGTGTTTCAAGTTGAATTCTTGCAAACTGATGTAGAAGTATTTATTTTTCAGGCATAGCATCCAAGAGGACCACTTTGAGAAATTCAAGATGGCAGATTGGAAGGAAATAAAGATTCCTATGGAAGCTGATTTGAAATTGGCAACCACAAGTGATTCTGTTCAGCAGATCAATGAATCACTTTATTGCCAATTGGTGGGAAGCCTAAAAGATCTGTGTTCCACTAAGCTTCATGTTCTGTTTGTTGTTAGGTATGTCGGAAGATTATTAAGGAAGCCCGATGATGATCGTTAGAGGACAGCAAAGAGGATCTTTAGGTACATCTAAGGCACCAGTTACAACAAACTGTGGAACTTGGTATAACATTTTTTATGAATTTCAACTAGTTGGTTACATTGTTCAGATTGGGATGGAGAAGTTGATAATAGAAAGTCAACAAGAACATATATCTTTGGTCTTGAAACAAGCACAATCATCTTGGGTAAGCAAGAAACAATGGTAGCTTTGTCTTCCACAAAAGCAGATTACAAGGCTGATGCTTTACCTGCATATGAGGTGGTTTGGTTGAGAAGGATATTGATTGATTTACAATTCCATCATAATTAACATATATGTATAGTGTGTAATAATAAACATGTGTTCAAGTGAAATATCTAGTTTTCCAAGGGCATACCAAGGACATAGAGGTTCACTTCCATTTTACACCTTTGTTGACTGAGAAAGGTGTTCTAGAGTGGATATATTGTTCAACTTATTTGTTGTAATGTCCCCGTTTTTAGCACTTCACCTTTCAGTGATTGGTAGCCTATTCCCAGTTTGCTATCGACAAGTCAGTGGCAGAATTAGGGTTTCCGGTTGTTTGAAGGATTCTCTTGAAGATTCAGGGTTCTGCTTGTTGGAGTTTGGATGTTTGGATTCTGGATTCCTTCTGGGTTTTCAGAGAGCTTCGCAAAGGTATGACTTGCAACTGCTTCGGGCAACCTTTCTGAACTTACTATTTTTAGTAAGTTATGACGGCTACATCTCTGAGTTTGGGTTTTTGGATTGCGGACTCTTTCTGGGTTTTCAGAAAGCTTCGCAATGGTGTCGCATGCATTACATTCTGAGCAACTTCTTGAATTTACTATTTTTAGTAAATTCTATATTTGGCAGTGGTCCAGTCAGCACCAGCTCAGTCAACTTTCCTCTTCTGGCAGTTCATTGGGTAATTCTAAATTTTGGCGTAAGGGGCTCATTTTGGAGGAATAAGTATTTTAAAGACAATAATGTTCTATTTTATAAAATAACCCCTTGTCCTAGTATTATGACTTTAAGTTGTTTTAAAGAAGGGGACCTTGAGGGGTATTGTCTCATGAAGGAAATATTTTATATTTCTAAAATCAAAAATATTACTTGGAGAAAAGGACGCCTTTTTATGAAGGAAAAGATTTTAAAATAAATTATAAGTTAAATTGCCTTGAGAAAAGGGACGCCATCTTTGGAGGGAAAAGGAGTTACTTCAAATTTGAAAAATTAGGGTTTCTAGAAGCTTCTGAAGAGTTTTCACAAAGTTATGAAAGGAGAGCTTGGGTCTTCATTTGGGCATCTGATATCTTGAGTATTGTTATGCTGCTGAAATGGTTGCTGGATTGCTTTGAGGAATGAATGCCTCCTAGCTTGGGCTCGACTTCGTGCTTGAAAGATAGCACCTAGTAGAGAAGTTTGCTAGTTATTGAGTGAATTTGTAGTGAGGTTTTGCATTGTTTTGATGATCTTGCATTTTTTAGCTGAGTACTTGTATTTTTGTCACATTCTGGATGTTGCTGAATATCATAGCTAATTTCAAAGTTTCATTCATATATCAAAATAAAAAAAGATATTGTTCTGGGTGTCGGTCATATCATCTTCTCTACTTGGGGCGACCTTACTTGCAAATTTGTGGGATTTTTAATGAAGTTTCTGATTTTATAAAGAAAATTCGTCATTTCTTGAAAGCCCTACTTTCTGGAGTGCTTTGGGATTCGTACCATTAATTAATAGCCACTTTTAGCTGCCCTTTTTCATTACTAAACTAGGCGCCATCATTTTAAGAGTATTTTGCATCAGTTTTCATGTAATTTGAGTGAGAAATGAGTGAGTTGTGAGCTTTTCATTGAGTTTATGCATTGTTGGTTCTATAATTCATGTTGCTGGTCTGTCAGATCAGACTTAAGAAAATTGCATATTAGCAAAGGACGGGTGTTAGGAATTCATTATTGACCTAGTGGATGACATCTTTACTATTGCAGCAACTTGTAGAGCTTAAATCTTTGATCTTGCAGGCATTCTACTTCTCATTGTAAGTTGAACAGTAGTACTGTCAGCATTTCTCTCAGTTTTGCTTATCATGTTTGTAATTGCCTGCTAAATAAGTGGAAGAGGCTGGCTTGCCGTCTATTTACTTTGATTTGCATTGTAATATCGTACATCTCCGCCCTATGGTAGCTCCATTCCCACTCCGGGTTTGAAAGCACATTCTGGGTGTTGAGTTTATTTTCGAAGTTGCATTTGTATTTCTTTCAATCTCCACCATATGGTCACCTCATTCCATTCTGGTTTGGGTAGCACATACTTGGTGTTGAGTTACTTTCAGTTGTAGTTCTGATTTATTGTACTGACGATCCTCTTGCCATATAACAACCTCTCTCTTGTTGAGATTGAGTGCGCATTCTTGGCAAAGAGTTATATTATGCTTATTGGTTTGATTTATCTAACCTAAGATGTGTTGCATTGCTGATTGTAATTCAAAAATCGAGAAAAATTTGGTCGGTTCATTACATTTGTACTTTAAAAATAATAATTAAATTAGGGATAAACTTCTAATGTTTTCATTTATATCATCAAAGAACTATATTAGAAAGGACAACGACATAGAAATAAATACACAATATTAAATCATTGCCGTGCTTATAAAGTTAGTAATAAGGAAGGTGCAATTAATTCCTTTTAACAAAATTAGTTGCCATTTGTTGATCATCTCATTGAATATTCACCCATTTTGGTTTTGTATGACGAAAGAATTGCACAAAGATTTACACTAAACTAACTATCTGTTTTTGAGCTTTTCTCCCATTTTGTTTTGCCTTTAATTTATTTTGAGAAGCATGGACCAATTATGCTCAAACATAGGGACCCCATTGGCCTTCTTGGGTGCTCCTAACACTCCCCCAAACCTAAAGCTCCCACCTTTAAAGCCACACATCCTTCAGCTAACCTAGCCCAGCTCTAATGCCATAGTAAATCTAGGACTCAAACCTAGGACCTCTGAGTGGCATGTAAGGTGCTCTAAAAATGAGCTACCAGATGCAAAGGTTATTTTGTATTAAGTTTGGATTTACCTTCCAAAACACACAAAATTCATCTTGAAGATCTAGTGCAAACCTGTAAAGTTCTACCCCAATTTTAAACCAAAAAATTTTGTACTCTCCCAAAGATTAACAATTGACCAATTTGTCAAACAGTTTATAGGCTTTTCAATTTTAAGCATAAATTGTTACAGCTCAATGAATGAACATATTTGTTTCCCACCATAAACAGATTGACCATATCTTTAAGATAACAAAATCTGCTAACAGTATTGTCACCTCTTTGAATATTGAATATCACTAAATCCTTACAGTTGGTTCATTGAGAACACTCGGAAAATTTACAATTTATCAGATTGAAAGAATATAATATTAATTTCTGACCTATAATATTTTCTCCAGCAATTCCCAATTGGTACGGTGTAGAAACCCCTATTCTCACTGTTTCTAAAACTGCTTGTTTTTTGCTTGTTTTTGAGTGTTTTGATTTGTTTGTATCTTTTTGCATAAACAGATGAAATGCGATTTTGAAAGAAATTGCTTGTAAAAATTAAATAAAATATTACAAAGCTAGAAATGATGGAATTAACTCTATATATTGGCGCCAGAATGTTTGATGATCTTCTATACTCAATACAACTAAGATCGGATAACATGCAAATTAAAAAGCAACAACATTTTTGATGAAAACCTGGTTATTGCAGCAACCTGAGATGCCCATGAAATGGTATGGCCATCATAGAAATCAACTTCTCCCTCCGCTTGATGTTTGCAAATGAAACCAGAAGAATATGCGCCCCTGTTGGTGAAGTCAGAATGCCCAAAAGAGAGGCGCTTTGCCCTATGTAAAAAGTACCGCCCTGTACTTGAAAGTACAGCCTAGCAGCAGCAAAGTACAGCTTAGCAACAGCAATAATGAATCTGAACGGCCCTTGAATGATGTGTCCAGAGCTTGGAAAATGGACGCCTAAAATGAAGAACCCTTCCTAGAAGTGTTTCAAACTAAAACTCTAAAGATAACTCAAAAGGTGAAGCTCTGTGATAACCTCTGGATGAAGCTATCTCTCTGACAAGCAATAGATCAGCTGATATTTCACAGCCTCTGAACTGCAGACACTGAAGATGGCTCGTTCTCCAATGCAGAATGAAAACTGGAACCCTAGGCTCTGTTCTCTGTAGAAGCACTTGGCAAAAATTCGATTTCATAACATAATGATGTTTCTTCACAATGAAAAACCTTATATTCTTCAAGAGGGTCGACTTCTCTCCAAAAAGCATCATTTAAATAAAATGGAATTTTCACTTTTAATATTTCCATGGTTTGCACGCACTTTTAATTATAATTAATAATTAAAAAGTGGCCCCTTCTTCATGTTGGTCGGCCCCTTCATTTAAGTCACTTAAGTTATAATATTTAAATATATTATAACTTTATAATATAAGTCTTTAATTAATTAATATTTATTTTAGCAAACAAATATTAGTATCTCTCTCAAAACAGGTCCAAAAGACGAACCATCTGAAGCCAGATGATAAGTGACTGAAACCGCATACGACCAAACCATACTACTAAAAATAGCAGGGGTGCTCTGCTAAGTGTCTTCACTTACAAAAAATAGTAAGTCAAGCAAATGATGTCCGAACGACCCTGAACGAAAGCCAAATTGAATGATTCTGCCAACTGAAGCCAAGTCAAGCCTCAACCAGACCCTCTATCCACCCTATCAGCCTACGAGGGTCACATAATAGGCTAATCTCATGAACTGAGAGATGTCAATTGGAAGGGGACATTACATACGGCACGTACTTAAATTCTTTATTGACTGTATGGCAGCAGAGATTCTTGTAGGTCTCCCTCAAAAGGTTGGTACGGTGACTCCAAAAGATACACAGCAGAAATTAAATTTATCTGTTTCGAACATAACTTTGACTAGCGATGACCCTTAATAAACTGTACGGTGCTTCTTTCCCTTTCACACGGACTACTCAGCGATTGGAATCTTCATACAGCGGCACATTTAAGCTCAGAAATTAAATAATGTTCTTTGCAACTGGAACTCACTATATTACTTGGTTTAGCGACCTCTAATTTTCCTGTAACTAGTTTGATATAGCATTCACCCTTAAAAAAATATGTATGGTCCCTCAATAAATAGATACGGCTCTCCCTTGACCATGGTTTTTGACTAAAATGAAGACCCAACTCCTTCCTCTAATAAGGAATTGGTATGGTGACACGTCTTGTTTCCAGATTTAATTCCAAATTTTAACTTGCTTCATTAATGCCTGAATGGAAAAGTATGAACCTTAGAATTACGGCTTTAAACTGGGAGGTGCATGTTTCCAAGAAACTGTAAATAATTAATCTCCAGACTCAATATACCTCAGAGCTATTACGGCTTCAGGAAAAACTGAGATTTATTAATTTATCTTTCATTCCTTACCGTCTCTCTGCCTGTGTGGTGTAAACTGCTTGTCAGGATATAGACCAAACTGAATGGACCCCTGAAAACTCCAGTAATATATATATAGAGACAATAATCTCTGAAAATATCAATTAAATCACCAGCACATGCACAGAATATGACCGTCAACAATCACCCAAGAAACATCTTTCAGTTTTGAAAGTGATATTCTTCATGGAGGATTCCGTCTCCACAAAGTTATGTAAACAGCAGCAAAAAAAACCTTTCTTTTCCAAAATTCCATGCATAACCAAAAAAGTGCTCCAAAATTGCTTTTTCCCTTTTTCAAATGTAACTCCCATCTGAATTCTTGAAATTCTCTCTTTTTTCCCATCTTTTAATTTAAAATTCAAGTCACCTTTTTAATTCCCACGTTAAAATATTAAAATAACTCATTTTTGTAAAAAAACACCTTATGTCTCCCCTTTTAATAATATTTTAATTAACACTAAGTTAAATATTAAATTTAACTTAAAACATTAGCGTTAAATTAATATTAGATTGCCGACTATAATTTGAAAGGGGACATTACAAAACCCATGCCAAGTATATAACCTTCCATGATCGGCCACTTCACTCATCGACTACATCAAAGTTTTCAAGGGTGGATCCATTTGGTTAGGAAAACATTTTGTGTGACACAACACAACAAATTCAAACTTATTGCTATGGACCATACAACAGGACACCAACTATTCACTCTAATATTTTTCACTCAGATTTATTAAGCCACTGGCTCATGTTGACATTTGTGATGTTAATGACAATCAGCTTAAATTGTATGACCTGTAAGATCTTGATGAAGAGGATGAAGCCACTAATCTTGCAAATGTCATCCAAAAATTCCAGCCTTCCTCGATTGAGGATGCATTGATTGACATCCAAACCAAGATTACTGGACATGAAAAAGCTACTACATACTCAGGTAAAATCATACAAAGCATATTGGCTATCTAAATTCACTGTTTACAAACAATTTACCAGTCTCAAGCAGAAATTGGAAACAATTTCATATCAAAAAGAGATTATGATAAACACTAGTAGTCAAAATTAGAATTATCATCTAATTATCTTGTAATATCCTGTAATGATCATTCTAACACAATAAAGATACAATAAAGATATAATTATTTCGGCAACTTTCTGACACCACAATAAACTTATCTTGCTAACTCAATAAAAAGATGGGTATGCTTTAGCAAACTTTGAACTATATGTTACTTTTATCTTTTTCAATCACTCAAGTTAGATATAGTTTAGCAACCTCCTAACTCCATGCATGCACATGTCATCCATTCTGTTCTCATAACATCATATAAGTAAAACTGCATGATCCTATTGCATTCTATGTTTCTTACCGTTGTACTTAATTCATTGATGCTAATAAAGGGCTTCCAGCATGTACAGTGGTGGCCAGATCTTGCCTTTTATACTGTCCAAAAGTATGCTCATATTCTATGTCCTCCATGTAAGCAGCCCTAAATTGAATATTATATGTCCCCATATGGGTGATGCCATTGATTTTTATATAAGTATTATCTTCTAGAGTTTGTATTCACATGTGCAGCCTATTTTTTGTTGTTATCTTAGTCTTATAATATAAATGAACAACAATATCAATACATTAAAAAGGCTAGATAATGTCTGTTACTTTTGTACACAATGGTAGATTATAAGTAATCATTACCAAGCACAAGCTACCCAATTTCTCTTAGCCTTACACACAGTTTAATAATCTAACTATAAAACAAACTAACAAACAAAAAGATATCCTATAGAAATGGCAAGCCATCTTGGTCTTTGGTTCTCTCTACTACAGTAAAGGTCATTGCTTGAATTACTCTTTCATGCTAAATAGGTTCACAGAAAAAAGCTTAATATATAAGTAGAGAAGAATAGTGATAAACTCAATTCGGTACCTGATAGTAACAAGCTTCAAAATGCAAATTTGGAAAATAGACTTCTGGAAGGCAACCCCAAAGACGACCAAATAAAGTATCACTCCCTATAAGATTTAATGCCCCAGCCACTAGGTTTTCTCCATCCTCAGCAACAACAAGCAAAACACGATCTCCCAATTTAGAGCCTAGCATGTGGAAAAATTCTCTTGTAAGAAAAGTGCGACCCCACCTAGTAAAAATTGTCAACATTAATCAACTGATAAAGTAACCAAAAATAAAACTAATAATGTTATTGCAAAAGAATGTTCTTCCAAATTCATATCTCACTAAGAGACCCTTTCCACCTGTTATGGTTCATCCTCATCCTTATAAGTTAGATTCAAAAGATTAAGAATTGTCTAGAATCAAAAAAAGAGATTTAAATTTTGCATAGCAGTCTCCAAAGAAAAGATAAGTAGAAACACGAGTCTCTTCATATTTTTACAATATCAATCAACACTTTCCTACACACCCATATCATTCATTTAAAATATTTTATGTTATAGAATCCAAGTTGAACATAAGAATGCACAGAGATAAAGTTCAAGCGTGCTCAATATTTCATACAATTATGCACCAAAATGTACATCGCTTATATTCAAATGATACCTGCCCTTCACAAAAATAAAATAATGCCCATGATGCTAATAGTCGTGGCCTGCAGACTAGATATATAAAGAATTCATGCACCAATGTGTCCACTGATTATGTAATCTTGGTCAAGTTTTCATTGTACATATAAATTTCACAGGAATAATAACATCCACACAATAGAGATTTCTAGCAATTCTGCAGCTCATGTGCAATATTATTTTTATGTTTTCTTGGTCAGGTTCAGAAATTAAACACAAACAATAAAAGAAGGCAAAGAAACTAGAATTCATATGATGCAAACAATCTGTGTGTTGGAGAAGCAACAAAAGGCCTTGAACTTCACATTTCCATTGTGAGCTCACCAAAGGAATGCAGCATCCCACCAGCCATATGGTAGGTATAAGGCTGCATCCTGATTGCAAGCATTAACCCAGCATAAAAGACTCCACATTTCATATTTCCCTCATGAACAAACCAAAGCAATGCAACTTCCACTAAGTTCTAAAGGAGTCCAAGGCTGCATTTCTGCCTCAAGCTCACCTCAAGATGGCATGTCTGCAAAGCCCAAATATTGGCCAGAAGTAGCATTTTTGCAAACTATTGCCAAATGCAAAGGATTACAGGCATCAATAAGCTAAGCACTAAACACAACTCCCAAAACGTAAATAAACAAGCCACATTGAGTGGCATGTCTAACAATGGCAATATGCTTATCTCACCATGTAAAAGCATTCCAATAAGAATAATTTATTTATTTGCTCTTGCACATACAAGCATTTGATGTTTATGTCTAAACGTAAACTTTCTCGTGTTGCAAATTGATCAAACTTTCTATGATTTCCTTGTCTATTGAACATTTCCACCAAAATAGTTTGCTTTATATATTGCCCATTTCAAAATACTATTTAAGTATTATTGTATTATTTAATGGTCATCTTAGCCTTTAGTTAGTCAGTGTTTACTTTATATTAACTTAGTCTGCTTCTATTAGCTTTTAGTAACTTTTTGTTATTTACTTTTGTTAAAGATTGTTTCTTTCTAGAAACATCATCCTGTATTGTATTATTTAAGGAGCTTTCATCTCCTTTGTAATTAAATAATATCAAATATCAATTATCATTTCATGGTATCAAAACTTAGGCTCGATCTTTTTTGGCAAAAATTTTAGAAATAAAATTCGTTGTTTTCCAAAGGAATTTTTTTAAATTTCTTAGATGCTTTTAGCCAATTTTGAAAAAAAAAAAAGAAGATAAAATCAAGGAGTTTTGTGAGCTGATTTTTTGAAAATCGAAGGGTTTTTTTCATCTGAAAAAATCATGTTTTTTTTCTAAAAACGATTTTTGAAGGGTTTGTTGCAGAAAATTTTCTAGTTGATTTTTCGAGGGTTTCTAAAGGAAAAATCAGGGATTTCTACATCAACAAATCGCGACTTTTTTCTAATGAAAATCATGGCCTCCTCTGGTTGAAAAGCGCGTGTTTCTTTGTGTTTAAATAATCGTCTGTTTGCTGGCGCCATTTTGAATCGCGTTTTTTGAGAAAAAATCCTGGCCGCGCAACCTGCATTTTCATTACCTTCTATTCGCGTCATTTGTGTCTGAAAATGCATGGTTTTTTTCTACCACGGATTTTTCCTAGAGTTTTTTCTTTTCTATGACTTCTCTATTGGTTTTCTACCCGCGCGACCGAGCACTTCAAGGGTTTTTTGAAAGTTTTATGACACTTTTCTACGAATATCGTCTGGTTTCCAGACTTGTGGTTGCCCTTTGGTGTGACCTAAGCTTTTTTTCAGATTCGTGGTTTTGTGCATTGTGTCAAGTTTTCTACAAATTCATGTTGGTTTCTTTCACTGCTCTTAATAATGCCTAAATTTCTTGGTGATTGTCTGGGCACTCTAGGGTTGTGCTCAAAATCGTGTTTTTATAAAGGAATTTTATTTTCAGCATTTTCTTTTGATCATCAAAGTTCTCATTCTTTACCTCATTTTTCGTGTTTTGAAAAATGACGGGGATGGCATCTACCTCTACACATTAATGGCCAAACGACCAGCAGATCGTGTCAAATCATCTGCCTAGTACATCGATTTTGGAGCCTCTTGGAATTTTACAAACAGGAGAGATTGGTTCACGGAGTATATGGCTTGCTCTGATTCTGTCATCGTTGGTAGTGGTGAAGAGTATAGAGTTGTCGGCAAGGGCAACCTCTAGATCACATCTAGTGGGAGAAATTTAATATTTCTTAATGTATACTATGTGTCGGGCATAGAGCTTAATCTGCTCTCAGTGAGTCAGATTATGTGACATAGTCTGAAGTTGGACATCATTTTCAGCTCACACAAGTCTTGTATTGTTGATATAGAGTCCAAGAAAACTGTGGCAGTTGGGCTCGAGGATCGTGGTTTATATCAGTTGCTTGATACTGGAGATCCTTTGGAGCACACACTGGTTGCGAGGAGTTCCTCTATCAACACTCTTTGGCATCAGTGGTATGGGCATCTCAATATTGCCTACCTCTCTCAGATGGCTTCAGAGAATTTGGTAGAAGGCTCACCTGAAATTCAGTAGCAAACACATGGTGTTTGCGGAGCTTTCCAAGTAGGGAAGCAGCATCGTACTCCATTTTCAAATGGAATGTCCTAGAGAGCATCCAAGGTTCTACAGCTGGTTCATGCAAATGTTTGTGGACCAATGAATACTGCATCAATCACTAGTGCCAGGTATTTTCTCCTATTTATTGATGATTTTAGCAGAAAAATGTGGGTATACTTTCTCAAGGCGAAGTCACATGTATTTAATGAATTTTAGAAGTTTAAAGCATTAGTTGAAAAGAGTCTACATGTCAAATCATCACTCTTAGGACAGATAATGGGGGTGAGTTTTATTCCAACCAGTTTACCGACTTCTGTGCAAAACATGGCATTAGACGCCAACCTACCACCCCCTATAACCCTCAACAAAGTGGTGTTGTTGAGCAGAGGCATTGTACCATCACAGAAATGGCCCGCTCTATGTTGGAGAACAAGAAAGTTCCCAAGAAATTTTGGGTTGAGGCAGTATATACTGCAGTATACCTTCTTAACCGGTCTCCCACACAAGCCATTAAGAAGATGACCCCAAAGGAAGCATGGTCTGCGAGGAAACCAAAAATCACCCACCTCAGGGTTTTTGGCTCTACTACATATGTTTGGATTCTAGATGCGAAGAGAACCAACCAAGATTCCAAGAGCCAGAAGTTGATGCTAACATGATACAATGACAATCACAAGGCTTATTGACTGATTGATGTGGTTATTGACTATTTGACATTCAGTAGGGATGTTGTGTTTGATGAGGAAGGTGGGCCCTTTTTGCTCCCTTCTCCCATCAAGAGTCCTCACAATCAGCTTCTGAATCCCAAGGATTTGGGAGCTAAGCCTTCAGTAGGTCCACTTGAAGAGAGGGATTCTGATCCTTCAGATAGTGTAGAATCTTCCAAACAAGATCCTCTATCAACAGGAAGGGACTTTAATGACTCTAACATTGTGGAATCTCCGAGGCAAGATTCTCTATCAACAAATTTTTCTCAGGATAACCTAGATCAGCATCTAGATGATATTAATCCAGGCAGCCCAAGTCATGATGATGCTCATTCTGATTTGGAAGCGGATACATCTCTGTTGGAGTTTCAATTCGCACCTCTGGAGTGCGTATCGGAAACGAACAGCTATGCACAGAACTGCTCTTCAAATTTGGAGGGGAAGCTCACTCTTTGCTGATTATGCTTTTAAAAGAAACAACTAAACTAATGGCCAATCTTTTTGTTCTCAACTTAAGAGCACAAGGTTTATAAAACTCTTTGTGTTGTAGCTGAGATTTTCTCTGGTTTCGCAAATCCAACTACAACTAAGCCTACACTAAAAATATCCTATCTCCTCAAGTAATTCAAAGTGAGGAGCATTTGGGAATGGTTGGATCACTTAGATAAACTATCTCTCAGACTACATCCGAAGGCTCATTGCTCTTTCAAATTTAGGCTGAAATAAAGTCTATGAAAGTAAACACTCAAACGGTAAGCCAAATCTCAGGATTCCCAAGGAGGCGAGGTGCTCTGTCCGAGGTGTAGGCTGAAATATAGATTACTAGAAACAACATTTAACGATAATCCTCATCTCTAAATTCCCAAGAAGGTGTAATACTTTATACGAGGTGTAGATCGAAAGAAAGATTATTGAAACAATAGACATGAAAGACTTTGAGAATTTTGGATCAAAGGCACATGGCTCTCCTGACTTATTATCTCAATTTCTATCAAAGATACACTAGCACATCTGGGAGAGAAAATTGTATGATGAAACAAACACACAATAGATGATCAAACTAGCTTTATAACATGACATTAAACAATAAACTAAAAAAGGATTTGAACGATGAAACAAACATACAATCTTGTTCTTACACAATGTGAACCAATACTGAATAACAATATTGCAAGCAAAAGTGGCTCAACAATTTGTTATCACAAGCAAAAGTTAAAATACAATGAGCAAGGTTGCTCTTATTTATAGAATCTCACAAGAGTAGGGAACCCTAAAATCTCCTTGAGTTAACATTCAATCTTGCCATCATACAAGTTTTATTCCTATGTCTAAACAAACATAACCTAACAGTTAACTGGAAAAACTACCTCAGTTAACTGATTCTAAATTAAACTAGAACTCCATATGTACATAGGTATCTCCAAAATAGACATGCACAAAAGGTGGGACAGCGAGTTAACTTGGAAAGAGGCATCAAGTTAACTGCTTTGTCTAACGTCTATCTTCAAAAGGTAGGACATCCTAACTTAGTAGTTCACTGGTTGTGATCACAAGCAATTAACTCCTCCAAGAACTTGTTAACTGCCCCATCATTTGGAGGTCGTCACATGTCTCAACAGTCAATTTACCGCTTGTCAGCAACTTGAGCAATCCTCAAAATATCTACACACTTCAACTAGCAATTCACTGAATGGTAACTTTGCTGGCTCTATAACTAGAGTGATGACCTCTATTTCTTCTACAACTTGATGCCTTTGATGCTTTTCCTGATTCTTCTCAATGGAAAAGCGTTACATGATGAAACCACAAAGTTTGAGTGCGAACACTCCAGCTGTTACAAATGCCCATGAACCCGCTGCGCACACAGAATTCCAACGATACTCAACCCTCTAAACTAGCCTTGGAAGGCTATCAGCTATATGAGGTATGAAACCATGTGGACTTTGAGTGACTACGCTTGTCAAATTGTCTAAATCAACCCTTCGGATACGCTTGATGCAAATTGGTTCAGCTTTTCTTATGAAATCGTGAATCAAGAATTCAGTTTGAGTGAATTGCATACTGAAAAACTAGACTGTTGATTGTAAACACGGATATGTTCGGGCAACCTTTTCCGGTGAGGCTAAAAATAGCTTCTCGTGAGGCTAAAAATTGCTTCTTGAGGGGCAATTTTTACGAAAAATTCTGAGATGTGGGTTTTGAAGAGTATCTTTTTAAACAAATCCACAACATCAGAAATTCAAAAAAGTGATTTTTCCCTTGACATGCAATGACTTCTCAGAGCAGAAGTTGCAGAGCGCAGTGAGGGCTTCAGAAGCTTTTTCCTCTCAAAAAATTATGACACATGGGGTTTGTTGCCCCCTGAGAGCTAAGCAAACCCAATTTCTTCGTTTTTTGAAATGATAACTTTCTTCAGAAACCCTAAAAACAAGGGGCATTGGGGCTATTTTCCCAAAAAATTATGGCTAGTGGGTTTTGTGGCCAATTATGTCCTGAACAAACCCACTTGACCAGATCTGTGAAAAAATGAATTTTACCCGTGCATGCAAGAAAACCTAAGACAAGGATAGAAGAAATGTGAGGGTGAGAAGATACAAGTTATATTCTTCCCCTAAAAAATAATGCCTTATGCATGCATCCAATCTAATGAAAATCTGACAAGCACATGCAAAAAAGTGGAGCTTGGAAAGATACTCCTTTGTGCAATCTAAACCTGGAGCTGCGAAGAACACTAAAAATGGCCTCCGTTTGATCCTTCAAAATGTGTTGGAGACAAAACAGCTGATTTTAGCTTCAACCTACAAGAAATAATGGAGAAGTGACGCCTATGCTTGAATAAATATCCATTTTGGAGGTGAGAGCGTCAATTAGGTGCGCCAACCCTAATTGAGGAATCAATTCTTGTGCATGCCTTGCTAACTGAAATTCTCTTCTAATTTTAGGACGCCTAGGCTTGAAAATATCTTCAAAAATTGTTAACTAATAGTCAACTTGGGCCCACCTTTGATTTTAGGTGTTGTAAGTCCGGGAGTTAGAAAAATTTTGAAGAATTTCATCATTTTCTGTGACGAAATGCTTCTGTTTGACCCTGAATTCCCATTACCCATTTGATCCTGAAGCTAAGCTGACAGATTCATCACAGAGCTAGATCAACTCCGAAGAGATGTTCTTAGGAGTTGAAAAACCAAAAAACTGAATATGATGCCTTGAATTCTAGGGCGCCTTTTCCCAAAAGGATGCTTTTTTTTCACCAGACTTAGTCAATTTCTTGGATGCTTTTCAATTTCTTGGATGCTTTTCAATTTCCATATTTTGGCCCTTCATGCTTCAAACTGCAACTGCCAATGATTGACAATTCTCGTCGACTGGATGTTGAATCCATCGCGAAGCTGGAAGAATTCCGCAAAGGATGACTGCATGTGCGATTTTGAAAACTAATTTCTGAGGCTCAAATTCAAGGGCACCCCTGGCCTATAGGGGTGTTTTTGTACCTCTAAGAGATATTTTGCACTTTGTAACCTTTGGCGAAACGCTCCAGTTTGACCCTCGCTGCCGAGAGTTTGACTGCTCAGATGTTTGTGCTAATGATTTCATCGCAGACACCGATCAAATCTAAAATGGTCTCCTTGGGAGTCACGAAGTGTAAAAGCTGCATCTAAGGCCTCCAAAAGAGGGGCACCTTATCCAAGAAGGCTGCATATTTCTCAACACAGCCAATTTTCCACATTTTTCAACTTGCTTCCGCCTCCGGTGTTTTATGCTTGATCTTCATTTGTGAGTGCTTGACAGGTCCTATGAGATTGCAACCGAATTCATTGCGAAGCTAAAAGGCTATTGAGAAGATGCCCTGGAGAAGACAGCTTCCGAAAACTTCATTTAGTTGCTCAAAATGATGGGCACCCCTGGCCAGCAAGGGCGCTTTTGCCTTGATGTCCATCAATTCACCCTTCGTTTTACGTGCTCGGATGATCAACAGCTGCTGCTGTTTGATATGTCTCATGAACTGGCTGCAGGATCCATCGCGAAGCTGGGCTGAATCAGAGGAAATCATCTGGAGGTTACCAATCTGTAGACTGGCATCTGATATCTTTCATTCTTGGGGGCCCCTAGGCTACAACGGCACTTTTTCTCTTGTTTGACTACCATCTTTGATGATACTTGCTTCCAGCATCTTCCGTCTTTGTCTTCGTTTGCCAGTGACTAGTGAATCTGGCGAACTTGCTTGTCGATGCGTTGGAAAGCCAACAAAATTTTGAAGAGGATGACAATTTTCGCAATTCACAACAACTGCAGTTCGCCTCTTTGATTCATGGGCACCCCTGGCCAGCAAGGGCGCTTTTGGCTACAGCTTCATCATTTTCTTGAAGATTCTAACCTCTTTCGTGCTTTATGTTCACTATGTAGCTTGACTGAGTTGACTGTGTTGAAGCATTGCTACTACTTATGCTAGTACATTTACCATTGTAACTGCATTCACCATTTTTACGTGTACGAACACTGCAAATTTGACTTGGGCGTTGACCGCAAAGGCATCTCCCATGTAGCAAGGCATGGTGTTTCCAGACTTAGAATATTTTTTACATTTTTCACGGTTTGAAAATCCCCTCCATCACGAAGCATCTTTTCGAGCATCTTTCGCCATAGAATCTTCTACGATGTGTTTGAGGCTTAGATTTCGACACCTAGTATCTAGCCATCTGCCATTGTTAACCTCGGAGATCCTAACTTTTCTCCTGAAAAAAGTGAAGTAGATCCACCAGAGCTAAACTAACTTTTTCTTGATTCTGACTTGACCAATGTGATCATGAAGTGAAATAAGCCAATCAAAATTATTTTCAGTCATTTTTGGAAAGATCCTATTTTTTAGGGTTTTTCTACAAACAAGGGCCTAAAACCCTAATTTTCAAAATTTTCCAGTATCCTCTGGACAGTAAACCCACAAAAAGCCATGCTTGATTTGACCTAAAACTGACTTTTGATGACAATTTTACAAGATTTAAACCATTTTAATCAAAATTCCTTATTGAAGCGAAAATTTTATTTTGGGTACAACAATCTCCTCATCCTAACTGTTGGGAGAAGTTCATTGGTGATGTTCATGATGATGAGCTTGTTGAGGGACGATCGTCTAGAGGCAAGAGAAAAAACAACACAGTAAACTTTTCTCTTATGGCCAACATTCAGAGTATTTATGAGCCCCAGCAATATTCGGAGGCCAAGGGTAAACCTAAATGGGAAAAGGCTATGGATTCTAAATTTCTGAGCATCATAGTCTTTTGAAGAACAAAACATGGGTTATGTCAGATCTTCTGCCAAGGAAGAACCCATTGACTACAAATGAGTCTACAAGGACAAATAAAAGGTTGATGGAACACTGGATAAATACAAGGCTCATTTGGTGGCTAAGGGGTTCTCACAGAGAGAAGGTATTGATTATGAAGAAAACTTTGCTCCCACAACAAAGATGAGCACCATCCAACTTGTACTAGCCATGTCAGCACAGTTTGGCTGGAAGGTCCACCAAATGGATGTGACGAGTGCCTTCCTCAATGGAGATTTGGAGGAAGAAGTCTACATGAGGCAGCCTCTTAGTTTTAAGGTTGCAGGACAAGAGCACAAGGTATGCAGATTGTTGAAGGCTCTTTATGGCCTAAAGTAGGCACCCAAGGCATGGTACCTGAAGTTTGACAAGTACCTAGTTACACAGGGGTTTCACAAGAGTCCCTCAGATGCAAATTTGTATGTTAAGAACACTGCCAATGATATCATCCTTCTCGTCATTTATGTGGATGATATCATCATTACTGGCAATAGGTTACATTGGATTGAACAGATCAAGTCAAATTTGTGTTAGGCATTTGAGATGATAGACTTAGGTCTCCTACACTATTGTCTTGGTGTAGAGGTTTGGCAAACCGGTGGCAGTATCTTCATTTCTCAATCGAAATATGCCAGGAGTTTACTTGAAAAATTCAGGATGGAAGATTGCAAAATCTCATCCACTCCTATGGAGAAGGGGCTAAAACTTTCAGCCAAATCAGACTCACCAGTGGTAAATGAGACTGTGTTCAGGCAACTTGTGGGCAGCCTCATCTATCTTACTACCAATAGACCCGATCTCAGTTTTGTTGTGAGTTACATTTCTCATTTCATGACTAACCCTAAGGTGGAACACTGGGTTGCCACAAAGCGAGTATTGCAATATGTCAAAGGCACACCTGACTTTGGCATTATGTATAACAAATGCAAAGATCCTAAACTGGTTGACTTTACAAACTCAGATTGGGCAAGATTCAGTTGATGACAGGAATTCCACTTTTGGGTATCTTTTCAGCCTTAGTACAGGTGTTGTGAAGAACACAAAAATATACTGAGAGGAGGGAGGTGACGGGGGGCGGGCAGGGTGAATAAGTATATTAACAAATTTTTACCCTCTCAACTTTTATCAACTTCAAACTCTAACACAATATCAACTATGCATTAATATAACAATATGAACAAGTTGACACCAAGATTTTATGTGGAAACCTTTACGAGAGAAAACCACAGTACAAAAATGTACCAACCTACAAGGAGCACCAGCTCCTATAAGTTTTACAATGAATGTAGGCACCAACCTACTTGAATCACCAACTCTCACACTTTAGTAGGCACCAACCCACAAGGAGCACCAACTCCTATCTTTGATTTAGTAGGCACCGACCTACAAGGAGCACCAACCTACTGGAGGCACCAACCCCCACTTGCCAAGCGCCAACTTAGCAAAAATAATAACTTAAAGAACAATGTTCCACCTTCAATGTTGCTTCTACAACAAATGATGGACAATTAAGATCTCTTCAATACCACTCTTCCTATTGAATTTATCTTCCTTGAATGATCTCCAAATATCTTCATATATTTTCTTTTTCAATTCTTCATACAATGTTGCTTTAATAAATTGATACAATCAATTCCATATGTATTCCTTTTATATCTGCTTATACTTCTTTCAAATCTGCATGTTCTTTGTCAAGTTTGCATTCATCAAATATATATATCACCTTTATCCAAACTGTCTATACCCCTTATCAAATCTGGATCATGTAGTCTTCACAAATATGCCCATGGAGTCTTCATAAATCTGCTCATATGCTCTTCACAATTCCTTTACAAATCTGCTTCAACTCCATAAATCTAGTGTATATAATGTATTTGTTCTTCTTTTACTCCACAGGACACACTTTTCTTCAAATCTGTTTATTCCTCTTTTCAAGTCTGCACATATATATGTCTGATTTTCCCTTGTTTTTATCATACAATCATACTGGTGTATATATGATGTAACTTATTTTCTCCACATATATCTCATTTTTCACCACAAGACTGTTGGTGTATTAATGATTTATCTTTTTCTTTACACACTACACCCACACTCCACACACACAAATCTGATTTTGAATTCATATATATATATGTATAAAACATTGCAACCCTTAGCAACATGTCTTTTGAAATCTGCCTTTTACTAACAGCATGCCTCTTTACCAAATTGCACCTCTTGAATATTTAAACATTATTTAAGTTTCTTCTTTTAAAAAGATAATCGCCCCCTTCAGCATTTATTAAGTTTGTATAAATAAATTTGAAGCTGTTTTTAGGACAAAATCGTACCCCTTCAGATTTCTTAAATCATACCACTTCAAAAACTAAATAGCACCATATCATTTGTCATGAAAACGTTTCTATAAGGGATCGCATATTTTCAAATCATTTCATCACACCTTCTTTCCAAACTTTAATCGCTGTTCTTATTTAATCTGAAGATGTATAACAAATCACACCTTTTATATTTTGTCTTTATTCAACTATTTTTTCTTTTATGATTTTGTCTTTATTCAGCTCACTTTAGATTTGTCTTATTCATGAATCGTTGCCTTTTAGTTATATATTTTTAATGAGATTGCTTTATCAAAAGTAGCATTATCACTGCTATTGCTTCAATCTGTGTATTATCACTGTGAATCTGATCCAGTATAAAATCTGCATATATTCTTTTTTATGTCTGAAACTTCACCTTACTATGATGTTGCTTTCTTTAAATCTGTACAAGTCTGTTCACAATAAGCTGCTCATAGATTCCTTATTGAGTGTTCTCATAAGTGATACCTTCCTGTTTATGTCTATCTTCTTTGCCTTATTTATGACATGTGTATGCATCTTTGACATCAATGACCACTTCCAATAATCTGGACTAATCGCCCTTGACATCAATGACAATATTTCCAACATGCAGTCACATGGACAAGCAAGAAGCAGCAAGCAATTGCTCTTTGCTCGACTGAATCAAAGTATCGAGGAACAATTAAGGCAGCATGTGAGGCAGTATGGCTTCGAAGGATGCTTGCTGACATGCAGATGTCTCAAGCAAGGTCGTCACCCCTGTTTTGTGATAATCAAGGGGTTCTCAAACTTGCTAAGAATCCAGTCTTCCACGAGCAAACAAAGCATGTTGGGCTTCACTGTCACTTCATCATACAACTTGTTGAAGATAGCTCTATGATGTTGCAGTATGTTCCAACTAAGGATCAGACTGCCGACATTCTCACCAAGTCCCTCAATCCAGATAAATTTGTAGAATTTTAGGATAAGCTTGGTGCAATTAGTAGGATGACCATTAAGGGAGGGTATTAAAGTATTATTGTATTATTTAATGGTCATCTTAACCTTTAGTTAATCAGTAGTTTACTTTTTGTTAACTTAGTCTGCTTTTGTTAGCTTTTAGTAACTTTTTGTTATTTACTTTTTTTAACAACTGTTTCTTTTCAGAAAAATCGTCTTGTATTGTATTATTTAAGGAAGTTTCATCTCCTTTGTAATTAATTAATATCAAATATCAATTATCATTTCAATTACACCTTGAATACTCGTGAGGTTCCTCATAGATAGCACTCAACATACAATTAATTGCATTCACGAAGGAACTTGCCTGTGAAAATCACAAAAGCAAATATATAGCATAGATCAAATATGGTATCAAAGCAAGTTCGACCTATTTGCAAAAGAAAATGCAAGTATTTTCAGCACACCCAGCCATTCTTTGGTGAAAACAAGATCACAGAAACAAGGCAAATAGGCATAATCTAAGTGAAAACTTGTAACAAACTTCTATATAAAACTGTAGGAAATTGATTCAACAATGTTGATGAGACCTTTGTGTTACTATAACAAAAAGTGTAATGTCCACTTCCAAGGCAATACAGTTGATTTAGGGGTTAGCCTATTACTTAGACCTTCGTAGGCTGACAAATGTGATTAGAAGGTCACTTGAGGCAGTTATCTAGCGTTTGGGAACATTACTCCAGCAGTTGATTCAGGTTTGGGCCTTTGCAGACACTTACAGAGTGATTTACAGATACTTACTATTTATAGTAAGTCAGCCGGGCAGGGGTTGCTATTTATGGCAAGAACCCTGGTTCAGTTGGTCAGCTCAATTTCAACCCAGTTTGATGATTTGATGAGCAAACAGTGATTATTGAGGCATTTGGTAATTATTAAAAGTTTATTAATTTCACTTCATAATATACAGTCACTTTAATGAAAAATTAAATGTAATTATTTAATGGCGAATTATAAAGTATTAATACTTTATAATAAGGAGATAAATTAATTTTAAATGAGTATTTTATTACTCATCAAAAAGGACGCCATTATTTAATTATTTGCCTAAGTCAAGGAAGGGCGATTTAATTATATTTTAATTGCTCATTTAACAGCTTTTTGAAGGGGGTCGACCTTTTGAGAGAAGATATATATTTCTCCAAGACAAATCGAACTCATTATGTTATGATTATTCTAATTTGTCAATTATTTCTCTCTGAGAGCATTGGGGTTTGTGACACAAGGGTTTCTGCAAACAGTGGATTTTGGAGAACGTTCCCTCTTCAGAATCAAGCATACTGAGACTGTGCAATACCAGTTGAAGCTTGTCAACAGAGTGGCTTCATACAGGAGTCATATTTGAGCATATTTTGAAGTCTAGATTCAGAGTTTGGGTCGACTTTCATCAGGAAAGTGATATTCTTATGCGGTTGGTTGAGTTATTTATCTGGCACAATTCCCAAGGAAAGTACGGCTGTATTTATTGCTGCTGACAGGTCGTACCATAGCTGAAAGGGCGTCTTTCTTCCTCTGGATAAAATGCCTTGCCATTCTGCATTCTGACTTCTTCAGTTTAGGTGCCTAGATCTCTGGAATACTTTGCATCAATTTCGAGGCTGGAGATATATAGATCAGAAGCTAGTCGTACTATACTTCTTCATATTGGTGGCTGCAAATAACCAGGTTTCTCTTGAATAAAAGTGTTGCCTTTTTCTTGTATGTTCGATTTTCTTCATTGTATGTGTCCAGAAGGTTAATAAATACATTCGCCATCCTTTGAGTAGTGATTTGATGCACTATTTATCATCTATGAATTTATTATGAATTTTATAACATTTTAGATCAAAATCGCATCATTCTACTTTACTGCAAAAAACTTACAAAAAAATCAAAAAACTACAAAACGAACAAAAATTACATTCACAACCAGAAGTTTGGGGTTGAGAGACACCTAGTCTCTTACAAAAAGGCCCAGAAGTTAGATGATTAGAGACAGCCCCAAGAATCTATGGCATGTAAATTGGTTGGCAGCAATCAGTTTTCTCTTGACAACAAATAAGAAAGCTATTATTCAGGATATTTGCCTTTGATTCTGCAGCATAAGCCTAAGTGGCTATGAAAAGATGTGAATTCTTTAAAGGCACATTGGAATGCATGCCCAGCAGCTTTCTTTCCTTTCCTATGAGGTTGAGATTTTATTTCTAATCAAAATGCTTAGCTGATTGAAAACATTTGTTCCCTGAAGTAATGTAAGAAGCATTTCTTTAGAATAAGGAGGCTAGAAATAGTCGGTTAGACAAAAATTTTGGACATGTTGCCCAAATCAACAAGGACTCGTGTAAACACACACATAGATTTTTTATGCTGTGTTTGTATCCCTAAGAAACTAAACTTTCATACTCCCTTTGGTCTGGTTTGTGGTCAATAGATCATCATTTGTGTGCCAATCCAATCAATTGTGATTTCCCCCAGTCAGATTGCAAGATCATCCTATGAGGATCCATGTACTTCAACTAACACTTTTGTTGGGTGATTATGATGATATCAAAGACAAACAGAGATCAGCAACATGCAAGAGCAGAACAAGGGCAATTACAGGGCAGAAGTAAGGACAAAACAGCAAAGTGGCAATCTAGATGGTTTACTCCACCTAATCTTCCACCTCGGCACACATCCATAGAGCTGGTGCACTTTTCCATTGGTTAAACCAAATGGATTCTCTGCCTAGATCTGCAAAAGTGGTGATAAATTGAAAAACTTCCACACAAACTCATGAAACTTGGTTCATATGAAGATGGCACACATTTTGAATGGTTTAAGCATTGGTAATTTCTTCCCAAACTCCTGATTTTGCTTGAGTGTTAGTGAATTCCACCTAAACGGTCTGGGCACACTTCTTCTATGGCTAAACCAGTAGCTTTTTCCGCTGAAGGTGATAACGATGTTAGTGACTTGTGCCCAAGTTTGTGAAATAGAGTTCAAGTAAAGGAGGCACACTTTTGGGTAGGTTAAACCCTTGTAGAACTCCAACTAGTAGACTTAAAAATGGTAAGCTTCTAGGTGAACTCTGCCTTGGTTTAGTGCTATGTTATGGGGTTCTTCAAAAATGCCCAGAGAACCTGCTCCGGGAGCATTTGGGAGCGGGAACAAGCTAGGGAGTGGCTCGGAGCGGCCAGGGAGCACCTGGGCACCCCCGGGTTCCCTATGGGTTTGCTGGGAGCGGATCCACAAGGAAGCCGAGGGTGCCCAGGTGCTCCCTAGGCAATCCCGGCCGCTCCCAAGCACTGGTCTTTTCCTAGCAACTCCAACTTTGTACCCATTCCTTAAGGTAGCCAGTTCTTTCACTAGACGTGGAGACTGCTAATAAAAAGAACTTGATCCTTTCTGGGCACTAAGTGATACCAAAGATTCCTATTCAGGCCCACAGATCTAGCGTTACAATCTTCTTGATCACAGAGGTTTATGGTGGCAGTGATTCCCTACTCGGATCCACCATCTTAGAAGGTTACAAAAGAATATTTTAAATTGCACCAGCAGTTTCAATGTGTTATCATTTCCCAGCCACTGTTGGCTTCCACTAATCTAGGAAAATCCTCTTTTACTGGCAGCCAGCAAGACCATCCCCACTATTTATAGCTTCGGGAGATATTTTCTCCTAAATATATTCAACTCAAGGCAAGTTGGTCTTGTTTGATAAATAAAATTTGTATTCTTCTAGGCCCGGCGCTAGAAAGAAAGATCACCTAGCTTGTATATATAGGAGAAGGTGTCTCCTCATTTCATCATAAAAAAATCAAATCATTCCAAGTTCAAATTCTTTCAGCAGCAGGTCGATTTTCTAAGCAGCAAATTAGCATCAAGGAGAAGAGTCAAATACTTTGTGTATTCATGAAATTGCACTATATATAAGTGCAGATCCATTGTATTGTATTCGGCCTTTCTAGGGCCTGATATTTTTCTGATTTATTAGAGAATTTCTTGCTGTGTTTTCCTAGGGTAAAATACTGTGTTCATTGTTCTATGTGTTGTGTTTTTTCTACTTATTGCATTTCTGATCTAAAATCTAACATGGTATCAAAGCGGGTTTAGAAAAGATCTAACACAGAAGGAATTGGTGCGATTGCATTAAGTGGTTTGCCTTAATCTGACTTTGGCGTATGGTTTTTGATGAACACCATTGTGCTAGTTGTTGGTGTTGCATCTTCTCATTGTTGAACGCTGAGTACGGAGGTTAAATATGTTGTTCATGGATTGTTTGATCTTCATTGAGGCATCCATACAGTGAGATCTAATACAATCTTCATAACTCAGCTGGGTGTGAGAGTTTCATCTGCCTGAGCGTGAGTTTTCAGTAGTTATATTGTTTCTCCAAGCTGCCTGTTTTCTATGTCTTGTTCAATCCTCATTGGGGAACGTGACAATTATTTGTAGATCTTTGCATTGCCGACGCTGCACTAGGATTATCAGTTACTGCCATTTAAAATTCTGATTATCGAGCTGCAGATAGGAAGGCGTGAGGATCTGAAGGCAAATCGCTCTGTTTAGTGTTACCTAGAGTTGCATATGAGGGCGTAGAAGTAGGCAGATTGTTGTGTGGAGTTTTGAGTGCAAGGAAATCAGAATTATCTATTTTCCTGGGCGTGACATTGCTGCTGCACTTCAGAGTAACCTGTAGCTATAGACTGGTCTTGCATCAAAGTGGGGCCACGCTGGAAGAAAAGACGAATTTTGTTTAAAGGAATCGTTGCTGCTTTAATCGCAGGCTTGGATAGGAGATCGCAGGCTTCCCTAATAAAGATCAGAGGCGCAGCAATTTGGAAGTCGCCCAGTCAAAAGTAAGGAGATCGTTTTGTCGCTACACTCCAAGCCCAAGATCATAGCCATTAAAAGGGCACCAAGTTGTGAAATGAAGATCACAGTTTTTTTGGCTGTCAAAGTCATCCGATTCAACAAAGATAAGTTTTATTCCTTTAATTGTTCTATCTAATGATATTTGCTAGATGACTTCGTGTTTCATTTGTATCGGGGTAGTTTGATTTTATGAATTATCACTAATCTCTTTAAAAATGCAGGATGGATCAAGGAGAAAAAGGATGATGAATTAATTATCAGAGATTGCATAAGGAATTCAAAGGAAGGAAGAGCTTGAGGCATCCCTTGAGGAAGTCATGCTGGCTAGAGAAATGAATAAACATGGAGACATAGCTTGCAGCCATGGGACTGAGTTGGTGGTGCATAACTCTCATGATTCTTCACTAGAGACATCTCTCGAGAGCACAAGGTTGGGTCAGCCTTGGATGGAGAGTTTGCATCACCAAAGAAGATTGAGAAGGATAAAGACACTAAACAACTGTATGACAGAAATCATGTCCTCCTGATTTGGAACAGCAATCTATGGTTCTTGCATGGTCAACTATTGGTAGTCCTAGAAAGAATTGTGGAAAACAGTGAGGTTCCTATCAAAGATCATTAGAGAAGACACGTTAATGGCTATTGGATTGAGAGTTGTGAAAGCAAAACAGTTTTTGATTCTTTGCAAGTTGGGTAAATCAATGACATGTCCGGGAAGAGGACTAAGGTTCTAAGATCCGTCAATGAAAGGGAGGTCACTTCTAGAGGATTTTTTGCAATCTTTGTATTGAGACACGGATCAAGAGGGAGTTTTGTGACTCACTGAGAAGAAGTGAAGGTGCTAGCTAAGTGGGTTGCAGTGTTGCAAGGCCAGGTGCTAAAGTCCTTGGAAGACCTCTTTATCTACAGAGAACAAAATTGCACAAGGCAGTCAATCTGGATTTGACATTGGTAGCACAGCAAACCTATTTAGAATAGGGTGATTTGGGATGAGGTCGAGGAGGGCAATCCTGGACTCTCGCAAGTCAGTAGTGTTGGAAGTGTGCATTGGAAAACGTTCACCTACTAAGGCAAGCATTGCAGGCAATCTTGGACGAGGAAGTCAGGAGGTTGATGCAAGTACTTGGAGCTTCAGAGGAGTCACATCATCATGAAGATTTGTTGTAATGTATATTTCTCTGAGACAGAGAAATATGAGCTAAAAGCCCTTGTAGTGTATATTTCTCTGAGACAAAGAAATATGAGCTAAAAGCCCTTGTAGTGTATATTTCTGTAAGACGGAGAAATATGAGGCGCAAGCCCTTGTACATCTCTGAGACTGAGATGAGACATCATGTTGAGAGACTCCATGCTAAAGATATCTTGTACATCACTGAGACTAAGATGAGACGTCATGTTGAGAGACTCCATGACGAGGATATCCTACATCGCTGAGACTGAGATGAGATGTCATGTTGAGAGACTCCATGACGAGCCCTTGTACATCTCTGAGTGTGATGTCCCCTTCTCAAACCTGATCTTTCCAGTGACCGTTGGCCTTTTCCTTGGGAACCCGAAGGCTAGACGGAAGATAAATTAGGGTTTCCTATTTTTGAGGAGGTCATTGCTTTGAGATGATGGATTCAATGGCGGATTCTTTCTGGGTTTTCAGAGAGCTTCGCAGTGGTATGTTCGTCTCGGCGTTCAGAGCACTTTCCGGAATTTACTATTTTTAGTAAATTCTAATTTTGGCAGCTTTCCAGTTGGGTTCAGCTCGGTCGACTTCCTGCTTCAATTTGGTCTGATGTTGTGTCAGTATTGGCTCCGGGGCACATTCAGAAGGATAAGTTAAGTCATTTAATTAAAAAAGTCACGTTTTAAATATTATGTTTTAACGTTGACCCCTTGGCCTAGATTTAATGACTTAACGTTGTTTTAAAAAGTGGTCTCAAAAGGTGGCACCATCATTAAAGTTATATTTAATATTTGATGAAATTCTCCTAAGTCAAAGCAAGGTTAAGAAGGGGCGCATTTATCAAAGGTGATGACTCAATTAAAATATGATTATTGAGTTAAAAGGAAAAGGACGCCATATTGAAGGAGTTAGGGTTTCGACTTGAAGGTGAGATTAGGGTTTCTTGAAGTCAACTGGAATTTATATAAGGAAGACTTGGTTCATCATTTGAAGATCTTTGGTCTATGCTAATGTTATGCTGCCGAAATGGTTGCGGGATTGCTTCGAGGAATGTATGCCTCCTAATCTGGGCTCGACTTCGTGCTTGAGAGACAGCACCTAGTGGAGAGGTTCGATTATTTAAGATAGGTTTGTGAGTTCATTGGTTTTTGTGCATTGTAGACGTCATTGTAATTCTTTAGTTTCTGATTTCTGCATATTAGAGGTATTTTCTGGAGTTGCTGATTTGATACAGCAGATTTCATGTTTTATTCATATCTCAAAAAAGACAAAAAAGATAGTTCTGGGTATTGCATTTATAGCATTGTCTAGGAGAGGCGAATTTGTGTCTCAAATCTCAAATTTTATGGTGTTGTATTTAATTTTAAAAGCTAAGTCGAACTTTCCAGCAGGCCGTACCATTTGCTTGTTGCATTGTTTTCCGTGTGAATTAAATGTTAGCTTTTCAAAGCTGTTTCTTGCATTTAGTCTAGGCGCCTCTTCATTATCAGCATTTTGCATCTAAGAATAGGCCATTCGGGTAAGCATCGAGGGAGTTACGAGCCATTTAGGGAATTCTTATGTTGCTGATTGCAAGATTTAAAAGTACAGATTTGTCAAAACAGAATACAGAAATCTGCATTATCTGATTTGGGATTTGGCATTGTGATTTACTTAAAGCTTGTAGCAGATTTATAATTGAATGTACACTTTGCAAAGCAATTGATATTCTGACATTGCAGGCAATAATTGTCAAATGTAAACTGGCAGTAGTACTGACCAGTGTTTCTTAATATTGCTCTGTCATGAATTGTAAACTCATTCTTACTATCAGCATTAGTTTGTAATAGTGATAGCTCCGCCCTATGGTAGCTACTTTCCCGTCTTGGGTCAGCAAGCACATTCTGGGTGTCGAGTAATTTTATCTTTCAGCATTATTTACTTCAAGCATTTGTTGTTGTAATCACTCCGTCATATGGTCGCCCCTCACTCCGCATTGGATTGGGTAGCAAATACTTGACGTTGAGTTCCTTTCTGTACTTAGCGTAGAAGACCCTCTGACCAATGCTCACCATCATCGGTGCCATACTGGTTAGAGTTACAGCATAAGCAGTTTGTTTCAGATCCTCTGACCAATGCTCGCCATCATCGGCGCCATTCTGGTTAGAGTTGCTTTCTTGCATGTTTCGGTTTATTCCCTAACCTTAACGAGTGCACTGCTTTGTACTTTGAAAATTGAAAAAACGAAAAAATTTGGCTCGGAATATTTCACTGAGACTAAGATGTGTTTTTCCACAAATGGGCGTAGCCATTGTGGGCGTCATGTTCAGAGACTCCATGACGAGGATATTTGAAAATACCTACACAGCTAAGACTGTTAGTGTTTTTTGGCTTTGGGAGATATTTTCTCCTAAATATATTCAACTCAAGGCAGGTCGGCCTTTGTTTGATAAATAAAATTTGTATTCTTCTAGGTCGGCCCTAGAAAGAAAGATCACCTAAGGAGAAGGTGTCTCCTCATTTCATCATAAAAAAATCAAATCATTCCAAGTTCGAATTCTTTCAGCAGCAGGTTGATTTTCTAAGCAGCAGATTAGCATCAAGGAGAAGAGTCAAATACTTTGTGTATTCATGAAATTGCACCATATATAAGTGCAGATCCATTGTATTGTATTCGGCCTTTATAGGGCCTGATATTTTTCTGATTTATAAGAGAATTTCTTGCTGGGTTTTTCTCCCTCGAGTAGGAGGGTTTTCCCAGGGTAAAATACTGTGTTCATTGTTCTATGTGTTGTGTTTTTTCTGCATATTGCATTTCTGATCTAAAAACTAACACCCACAATAATATATATTCAAGTTGAATAGAAAGAGTGGATGTCATACTATTTTAAAAAGACAGCATCAAAGACTTTAAGAGGAGATTGTGTGTTTCAAAAAGGAGGGGAGTTGAAGGGAGTCTTAGAGGCCTGATATTCAACAAGGAATTTCGGATATAAATATCAAGAGGGTTCTCTGTGAAGAGGGTGACAGTACAGGAGTTGTCATTCTCTTAGGAAGAACGTTAGTAATCATTTACAGGCCTACATGTTGGGTCAAGTCCAGTTATATCAAGGTTTTGTTTGCAGATTTCAGAGTTGATGTAAGGAGCTTTGGGGCTGCACCCCTGTATTTTTGTATTAAGTTTCAAGAAGGGGCATACTGAATGTTAACTCGCTGGTTAATCTTGAGGTAGTTTATCGTTCTTGTTGCTAGTCATCAATGGAGATAGCTTATTACTGTTCAAATCATTATACTATTGTTGAAGCTTTATGGTTGTGAATAGCTGCACAATTTAGCTGTCCTTAATCGGACACCTTATTTGTGACTGCAATATTTCCTTACCGAGAATCAGAAAATGTTGTCTCTAATATTTGATAGTTCATAGTAACATACATACATACATACATACATACATACATCCATGCATGCATACATACATACATACATATACAGCCGTACCCAAACGTACCGTACCCAAAGAAAAAAATTGCCGTATTGGCATACCCGTATTCCGTACCCATTCCCGTACCAGAACCAGCAACTTAGGTTTAGTGAAAGGGAGCTGATATGAATCAAGCAGACTTCAGACTTTTTAGTGAATTCCACCAATTACTGATAGGGAGAAATTTCCTAAGTTACAGATTCTGGTTGCGTTCAGGTGTAGGCTTGGGGGTTTGGTTCACGGATTTGATCCCCAAAAAAAATTTGGGGATTACGTTTGTCCATACAAAAATATATAAAAACATTAATTTATACATTTTGCAATCTAAACACAAGAAATAAGTGAAAATGCCATATAACATGCATAAATAAACAAAACCACAATAAGAATTAAAAATATTACTTCAATATCAATTTGTAAACTCAAGCAAGGACCTGATTTTATTATTCTATTATTAAACAATGGATATCTGTCATGGCATTCAAGTTTGACAAATATCAATAAAATAATGTTTGCAGCATTATTGCATTCAATTTGTAAGATATTCATTGTTCAATAGATGTAATAATGAGGACTTGGGTGAACTTGACAAGTCATAAATATTAAGGTAAGATCATACAATGTCATTCCCCATTTTTAGGCAAAGTTAATCAAAAAACCCTTGGCCAATTATTTTTTTTCCCATAGGCTAATGAGGTACTGCAAGGAAAATAATTTAATAATTTAACTTAAGTTGTCCAAAAAGAAACTGTATGATTTATTCACAAAAAACAACTTATGTTTTATTATTAAAAATATTGTTTTAAAAAACGAAACAAAATGTGTCACTAGAAATGGGGTCCAAAAATAATGTTAATTAACATGACTCTCTAAACACTTTTCTTAAAAAATAGAAAATTTGGAGGGAAAAGTAGAATAAGAAAATAATATCATAATTCCGTCAAGTGCATATATAAAGAGGAATTAACCATTGAAGAAGGTTACCAATTCATGTTATCAAATTCATTCCTCTTGAGATTGAACATTGTTCATCTTTTTCTTCCCTAGGACGAAAATCCTTCAGCAAAGAATGGATTCAAGAATGAAAACCTCCTACTCATTGGAATAATTCCATTCACGGATTACCGATGAGCTAATTGTTGCAAAAGGTTTCTAGTTACAGTTATTTTGATTGTGTTGGATTTTCAGATTATATTATAGTTGGGTGTGAATTTCTACAATTTGTGTGCAGTGTGGAATTCCAAATTTTATAATATTATAATTCTCTAAGTACATATATAAGAAGTTGAGCATTGAAAAAGGTTACCAATTTATATTATCAAATTTATTCCTCTTGAGATTGAATATTGTTTATCCTTTCTACCCTAGTACGAAAACTCTTTGCAAAGAATGGATTTGTAGACAAAAAAATCCTCCTACTCATTGGAGCAATTCAATTCAGGGATTACCAGTGAGCTATTTGTTGCAAAGGTTTCTAGTTTCTATTATTTTGGTTGTCTTGGATTTTCAGAAAAGGGTTGCAGCATTAAGAAGACAGTTGAACATTAAAAGGGTGACATGGAGCAACTAAAGACAGCAACTGACGTTGGAAAAGGGGTCGCCTATGTTTGCAAAGAATTGGATTGACAAAGGAAAGGATTGCAGCTCATTCGGGGGTCAATACAGCAGCCAATCATATCAGAAAATTAAGGAAAGAACATGTATGCAATCCATATCCAATATCTATATATGTAATATCAGATATTTGCAGTTGATTATTTAAAGAAAATACCATAAATTTCTGAATTCTATCTACCTCTAGAAAAATATCATATTCCTACATTTCTCTTGTAAACTAAAGTTTAGTTTGTGTTGTCATCACATCTGTCACTTTCCCAAACCATTGACAAAAATACAAAAAAATCAGTTGGGCACTTTACATATTGATTTTGAATTGTAATACATTTTGACACCCCATCAATTTCCTATTGAGAGAGGTCAGCTAAATAAGCTGCATTATCACAACCTTAAGTGTTATACCTTTGAGAAATAGTATACCCTTATAGAAAAAGAAGAAACTGTTAATGAGAGATCTATGGGCAAAATTAATCCGCCCATCTGAACCAATAGATACTCTATGTAGGCCCAACCATCTATAATGTCTTGTAATCCTGCTCAATGTTCCTTCTCCTCGCTAAAAGTAAAGACACTCATGAATAATGTTTCATATCTTGAGAGAGAGAGCATACACGCTCTAGAGTCTAGACCATTATGGATCATTCTTACAAGAACTTATCAAAAGTGATAGCTTGCAGAATTACAAGATATCACACAACCAAAGAAAACCTCCTAGTTGTGGCATCCACCATTTTCTTATCAATTGCATCATACTAATTTTTCCAGTTTCTGAAATGCAAATGCAGGTGGGAGCAGTGTCATGTCACCAGTTTGTGAGGGGACCTCCATGTATCACCTCAATCCTATGGCTCTTGTGATTAGATTTATTCCATTATTTGAATTTTCATAGACCCCACATGAGTAAACTCTGACAAAATCTTCTCTTTGTGGCTTAGCAAGTCTGTTGCAGACATGACTTATCCATTCCTATATGTGAGTAAACTCTTTGATAAAATCTTCCATTTGTGGCTTAGGATATCTGTTGCAGGCATGATTTATCCCTTTCTCTTAACCCCAAGCACATGAAACTCACCCACGTAACAACAATACCTTTCTTAGTATGACAATGTGAGAAAATCCATCTTTCTTGAGCTATTATAATTCCTCCCTGCTGATTATTTGAATGATCTTCCACAATTGTCAATTGGAAACCTTCTTAGCTGCACTATCGTATATGGGGGATCTGTAAGTTCATTTTCTCTGTGTAAAGACCCTTGCAAAACTGACCTTTATTTTCTGATTTTTGCCACTACAGAATTTCGTCAAACACTTATCTTGTAAACTGCTGTCAGCTGGTTTGATGATGTTTTGGTTGATTTCCTTTTTGATGTGATGTTGAAATGCATAAAAGACTCAACTAAACAATGCCTGATGACTACAAGTGCAATTGGAATGTGATGCAAGTCTTTTTATGATTTTCCAAGACTTATGAATGACTGAAAATGAATGAGATTAGCAGCTACAGCTAATTGACAATATGACAAACAGTTGATATGTAACCCGAACTCCTTTGTATTGCTGCTATAAAACTCAAATAATTACAATGCTGTTTACCTTTCAAAAGTGACAATTTACAATGCATAATAAGGTAGACTCAGTCCTAGAAAGCAGCACTCTAATATGCAGGTCTGATTATCATGTATATGCAAATTTTCAACAATATATCACTGTAACACAGCGATTGATTCTAGCTATTTCATGTAATGCAAATGACACTAGAAATTGCAAGACATTACAACTGGAATAAAGAACCTGGGAAGTCATCCTGGTGAAGCAATTATAATGATCTGAAAACTCAGTCGAACTCCTATAGAATCGAATACCTCTGCTGCTAAAGGCTGTGCCCAAGTTGAGTGATGGCTGCGATTCTTCTTCAGCACGATTTGATCATGCAACAGGCATCTAACCTCAAATTTGAACTGACTGTATTTCACCGGATATAAAGATCAGAATCAACTACGAGTTGGGAAAATGCTCGAAGATGACAATGAAACCCCAAAATCAATTGAACATTAGCTGTGAAATTTATTTACCAAGCCACCTAATCCTTCAAAAAAGGAATCGATCACCCAAAGGAATTCAACTGAAATAATCAATTCCACAATGATTGAAAATGTCACAATCGATCGAATGATGCCAATGAAATTGGGCAAAATGTGGCGCCCAGATTTTCTAACTAAAACCTCCACAAAAAATTGAAATGTATGAATCTGTGGTTCCAGGACACAGTATGCCACAATTTTTCAACAATGAAATTGCCTACAAGACAAATTCAGCCTGCCCAGCTATTCTCTTAAAAATGCAATTATTTTTTTCCAAAAAATCGATTTCCTCAAAACTGAAAGTGATCTCCCGAATTATCTTCTTCCAAATTGAATTCCTTCTTGGCTTCACAAATTTGGTCAACAACCATTAAATTTGTCAATAACCAAATCAGCAAGAAATAAACTTCTTTCAATACTGTTTTGCAACAATACCTCAGCTGCTGCAAATCTCCAATGCAATAATAAACCAGCTATTGCATCCAACCACAACTCCTTTCAGAAGGGCAATTATACATCAGCTATTGCACCTGTCAAAACTCTCCAATGAAGCACCTGTAGAAACCCTCGATGGATTCCTCCACAATCTCCAACTAGGGTTGATCTTTCACAACCGAACCTGGTATCCTAGAGTCTTCAAACCCTCGAACAAGCAAAGCATTCAAGCTTCTTACCAAACTGGTATAAAGAGAATAATCCAAGACATAAGCATGCCCAAATGCTAGGCCAACAGCTAATTATAAAGATTTCTCAATGCCTTCCAAGAAGCTTCTAGAAATATTATTATTTTATTCCCTTAATTGACTTTATAATTTATTATTTTATTTTAAGTCACTTTATTAAATTAATTAAATATAAAGCTATCTTATGATTTTAATTTATTGAAATAACTTTATAAATAATTAATTTAATACTTACTCCCTTATTTCTCCTGTTTAGCCTTCGGGAATAAATAAAGGCTAAACGACCTCTGGGGTGGCTACTGAGAAGGGGACATTACACTTTGTTATTAGGGAGTGTCGATTTAAGAGGAACCCTTATTTTTCTTCCTAAATATGCACCAAAAAAAAACACATGCACATTGCAAAAATCCTAAACAAAACTCAGAAAAAACAAAGAAATCCGAAAAAAAAAGCAAAAGATACAATCTGAGAATAAAACTTAAAAAATAACAAAGAAATCACACATCAATATGTGAAACTATCTCTACGTAGCCAAAGGCTGATTTTTAAGGCCTCTTTGGGTAGCTTTCACTGCATTTCACCCTCCTCTCAGCTCCAAAAATCAGAATCAAAATTCAGGTTGGTGGGGCTAGTAGGATGTGCAAGGCAATGTGAGGCTACATCTTTATCGCATGTACTCCTTAATTAGGTTTAGTTATTTAATTTTCATTTTCGCCTCTTTTAAATTTGGGAAATTCCCTTTTGTGGGATAACCCCAACTTAGATTCCACGCACCGTAACAAGGGTATATCTTCCATCAAATAACCCAAGACTGTACTGTCTTTGTCCACAGCTTAAGCCACACCAAAAGAGTTGGATGAACTATTTTACCCAATTTCATCACTTTATCACGACTCTTGAGGACATGAACCTAGGTCTCCTCTCTGGAAACCTTGATGCTTTAGAACTTTAGTTTATCTATTAAACAATATGCTATGGTAATCACTAGTGTAGAGTGCACAAAGAAAATGAAAGTGGGCTTAGACCTATCATATGGTTACACTCGAACCACCCGAGATGTCACCACGGCAACAAATAGCAATGAGCTTCACTCCATAAAATATCATAAATTCTACCTCTAACTCTTCTACAAGGTACCCAAGAGCCCACTAGAATAGAACCAAGGCTTACATTGTGAAACTTATCATTGCCCACCATTTGCTCAAAACCCATTCAAAATGTTACTTCTATAATGTAATCTTCTAGTTGTCTTGTCCATTTTAAGTGAAATTTTGTAACTTTTGAATCCAAAATAGGTGACATTATTAGGTCTATGCAGTGCTGTAAGTTTGACCTCTAACATTAGTTGTCCCTTCTAATGCATGTAATTACTATGTGTCGGCATTACAATTCGCACCTATGGAGTGTGTATTGGCAACGGACAACTATGCACAGTATTAACTGCTCTTCAAATTAGGAGGGGAAGCTCCCTCTTTTGCTGATATGCATAAAAACTGAAGTATTCTAAATTCCTATATTTTTGACTCAGTTGGTAGAGGCACAAGGTTAAGAAACCAAATACATTGCAGCTAAGGTTTTCACTGGTTTTGCAGATCCTAACTACAACTAGGCTAACGCTAAAACTATCCTATTTCCTCAAGAAAAATAGAGCATGAAGACCTAGGAGCAAGTGGAAATGGTGGTTGACACAACCTTATATCAAGATTCCCCTTAAGGAGGTGGAACACCATCCAAGTGTAGGCTGAAATGAAGGTTATTAGAAACAACATCAACCGGCAAGCTATTTCTCGATTCTATGAGGTGGAACACCTATCTAAGTGTAGGCTGAAAAGTAGATTATTGCCCAAATACTAAAATCCACAATCTTATTTCCTAAATTTAAGGAGGAAACACCTATCCACAGGTAGATATGAAAGAAAGATTATTAAAAACAACATCAAACAATAATCTCTATTTCTAAATTCCTTAAGGAGGTGGAACACCTAATGGGTTGTGTAGATATGAAAGAAAGATTATTAGAAACAAAATAAACTGGGACAGCAAATTGCATATGAGACATACACACAATGAACGATCAAACCAACTTTATAGTAACCAAAGTGAACCAATACAAAATAGCAATATTGCACAGCAAGGTGGGCACAACAATTTGTTATCACAGCAAAAGTTGAAATACAATGAGCAAGGGTGCTCTTATTTATAGAACCTCAAAGGAGTAGGGAACCCTAAAATCTCCTTGAGTTAACATCAGTCTTGCAAGCATGCAAGATTTATTCTTAAACCTAAATGTATGCAACTTAACAGTTAATTTGAAAAACTACCTCAGTTAATTGATTCTAAACTAAAGTAATTGTACTTTGCAACACGCAAGTCTTATTTGATATGAGAGTCAATTGATAACTAACATCAGTTAACTAAATCCTATCTAAAAGTCCGACCTCCTCCAAAAGATATCCCCAAGGAAGAGATAAACATGCATGAAATCAACAATCTAAACTCAAGAGTAATGTTGAGTTGACTGCTGCCTTTGATTCCATCCTTGGGAAAATCATAGGATGTAACTAACTGTTCACTCCAAGCCATCATGAGCAATCATCTCCTTTAGGAAATCATTAACTGCATCATCTTCAGGCACTTTGATGCTATCCAAAATGATAGACTGTCTGCTCAACGCCTTCTCCCTATCCTTGATCATTCTTTGACATTCTTTGACCTCCTTAGCTACCCTGTCGAAACTTGTTGACATCACCAAGAAATGACTCAACTTGGACGCCACAGGATCACCATCAAGACCATCATGAATCAAACTTTGGAATTTAGCTTGCACAACATCAAGATCAATGTAGGCACCATCTTCATGAAGATAATGGCACGAGATCTGGGTGACAAATCCGCTTACGAGCTTGAGAGCACCAACAACATCTTCTTTGATTCTAGCCAACTTTGTAGACACTCTTTCATAAGTTTCTACTTTGAAGAGGTGTTGTTCTCTCCAAGCAAAAAGCTTTCTTTTATCATCATTTGCTACAACGGCATTGTATGCGACTGCCAACTGAGAAATGAGGATCAAATCTCTCGGTTTGCCCTTTGCCATATTCAACTCAAGCTGCCGAATTCCTTGATGAAGATCATGTGCATGGTACCTTAATTGATACAACTCTGTAAGAAGGTATCTTCCTTTAACAATGAAATCTTCGATCCAGTTCTCCAAAAGTTTTTCATGATTGACTAATCGACCACCAACCTAGCTTTTGTTGATTTGCAAGTGTTTCTAAAAGCTGAGGAAGAATAGCTACAACGTTTGAAGTCCCATGAAGAAGATCTGAGATGTATCGTCGTAGCTGCTTATTTTCAGCCTTGAGGGCCACTTTGTCTTCTCTGTCCTTCATCACCCGCTCCTCAAGATGTTTGCAACTACCTTAAAGAGGCTCATGTCCACATGTCGAGTGCTCCTACCAAGGTTAGCTTTGACGAAGGCAAAATCACCAACTTCAACCTCATCCAGTCTCTTGCCCTCCGGTGGTGTGGCAACCTCAACAACAATCTCTACCTCAGGATTATTTTCTATGTGTACTTGTTTCTTGATCTTCTTGTTTGACGTGTCTTGATAGACATTGCCAAACTCAGAAAGATCCAGCTGATAGGAAGGCTTTCACTTCCTTCTACCCAAAGTCTTCTCAAGCCAACATGAGTGATCAATGTTAACTTCTTTGGGTGACAGTTGCAGTTGTGTTGACTCTTGGTGAATTAACTGGAATTGAGGCTTCACGAATTGGCGATTCTAGCTCTAAATCTATCTGAATGGGAGGAGACTGAGGAGAAAATGGCGAACTAGGAGATGAAGACCCGACTTCAGCTTGTACC
>VDFB02102052.1:0-12242 GCA_007258455.2 Sequoia sempervirens | reverse complement strand
AAAAACAACTTGTCTTATTTATTTCAAATCCATATTGTTTGACTATGGCAAGATCAAACATATTCTTAAGAAAACCATCATTTGAGAGTAATACAATGGTGTCAAGAGCCTATTTTGTATTCTAAACCTCATGAAGCTAAATAAATTATGCCAACATGTTGGCGTGGGTAGGTGAATGATAGGAAAGGCCCCATTTTTCCCAAAGTGTGCAAATACCTCCATGTTATATGGTTTTGGGAAGGTCTTAAGAGCTTTGAGAGAAAAACTACCAAAATATGATATAGTATTTATTAGAGTTTGTGGGGCATACAAATGTTTTGTCTATACATATAGGTGGATGTGGAGTCCCTCCAAAATAACCTCTCTCGGTTTTTATCAACCCCACACCATTTGACCATAGCAATATTAAAAAAATTCTTATAAAAAGTGTCATTTGAGAGAAGTGTAAAGGTGTTGAGAGCCATATTTTCCATTTTATGTCTTGTGGGGCCAAGCCAACTATGCCAACATGTCACAGTGGGTATTTGAATTATAGTTGAGGCCCCATTTCATTCCTTATATGTGTCAATTCCCGTGAACTACAAGGTTCTAGTAAGGTCTCTTAAGAGCCATAAGAGCAAAAATTTACCAAAATTTTTCCTACCTATTATGTCAATCCTTAGCACCTATGAATGTCTCATATGCACAAAAAGTGGATGAAAAGTCCCTCTATAGTACCATATCTCAAATTTTTCAACTCTAAATTGTTTGACTATGTCAAATTATAAATGCATTCTTGCAAAATACCTCATTTGAGAGCAATGTATAGGTGTCGGTAGGTGTTTTTCATTCTTTTGCACCTCTTGGGACCAATTTGACTATACTATTACATTGGTATGTGTAGGTGAATGCTAATATAGGCCTTGCTTTATTCTATAGGCATTTGAATCATTCTGGGCTACATTGCATTAAGACAACCTCTTAAGAGCACTAAAAGAAAAAAGTTTCCAAATTTGTGGCACCTACAAATGTCTCATTTGTACCTACAAGTGGATGTTGAGCCCCTCTACAATAACATTTTTTGTTACTTACTTATACTTTGACCATACCAAAAATGAATGAATTCTTACAAAATTCTTCATTTTGAGATCAATGTAAAGGTACCTATAGGAATTTTTTATTCTTGCACACCTTATGCAAATGAATCCACTAAGCTATCACATTGATATGGGTGAGTGAATGTTACTAGAGGCCTTGGTTCATTCTATAGGTCTAATGTTTCCAATGTTTTTCCTATCCATTCTCTCAATTTGTGGGACCTTCAAATGTCTCATTTACATGTATAGGTTTATGTAGAGTCCCTCTACAACAACCTATCTCAAATTTTCAACTCCAAACCATTTTAACATGCTAACAATGAATGAATTCTTTCAAAATGTCTCATTTGAGATTAGAATATAGGTTCCAATATGATTTTTTGTTCTTCTACACCTCGTGGGATCAAATCGACTACACTAGCATATCAAACTGGGTGGGTGAATGCTATTAGAGGACTCAATTCATTACATAGGAATTTAAACCCATTCAAGATACATTTCATCAATGTAGTATCTTAAGAGCCTTAAGATAAAATAAGTTACCAAACTTTCATCTACTTATTCTATCGATATGTGGCACCTACAAATATCTCATTTGCACTTGCTTGTGGACATTGCTTTCCTGTATAGTACCTTATCTCAAATTTTTTAACTCCAAACCATTTGACTTTGCCAATGATGAATTAATTCTTGTAATATGCCTGATTTGAGAGTACTTTAAAGGTTCTAGTAGGCATTTTTTGTTCTTCTGCACCTTGTGGGACCAAACTAACTACACTAGCACATTGAAGTGGGTAGATGAATGCTACTAGAGGCCTCAATTATTACATAGGTCTTTGGATCTTTCCAACCTAAATTTCACAAGTTCCTTAATATCCCTAAGAGGAAAAATCTACCATGTTTACACCTACAAGTGGATGTAAAGTCCTGCTATAGTACCCTATTTTAATTCTTTTAACTCCAAACCACTTGACCATGCCAACAATGAATGATGTTTTAAAAATTTCCTTATTTGAAAGTAGTGTAAAGAATATAATAGGAATTTTTTGTTCTTCCAAACCTTGTGGGACCGAACCAACTATGCTAGCATTTTAAGGTGGGTGGATGAATGCTATTGGAGGTCTCAATTTTCTTGTAATATCTAGATCCTTTCAGGTTGTGTTTCACCATGAAATTGAGAGGACAATATCAACCCTTGATGCTATCATGAAATGAATTACCTAAGAATGTAATTATGAATACCAAATTTCATTGATATGGCTCATTAAAAACCTACAAAATTCCTAGAGGTTAATGAAATGAAATAAACTATATACATATGGAGTAATGACTAAGATAGGGCTATCATAATGGGTGAAATAAGATTACCCACTTATCTTTTGGGTGTCTTAACCCACTTTGTGCATCCCTATCACCATTCTCATCTAGGTTATTAATGTTCTAGGTGGTTTTTCATGAGACCCTTTAGTTTCCCTAACCCATAATGAAGATTCTTATCTTTAAGGAGATAAAATATATATCCTTAATTTATGTTTTTGAATCAATTTATACATAGATTGAAGATAGAAAATAATATATTTTAAATAAAAAATCTATAAATCTATTAGTTCAAAGTCTTGAGATTTTAAAATCCTTAAAAATGTTTAAGAATACTTGAGCATAGTAAATGTTGTAAAATTATTAATTCAAAGAATTTAGGTTTTAAACTCCTAAAAAATGTTCTCTCCATATTCAAAACTATCCTTATACTTGTTGAGTTTATTTTAGAAAATCTCATGAATAATAAGTAAAAGAGGATATAAATAGAATCTCTCTCTCTCATGCACACACATGCAAATATGGGACATGTTGAGCATGATATTTCACTTTTGAAAATCCTATGAATAATAAGTAAAAGAAGATGCAAATATAATATTTCTCTCTCTCACACACAAAAATATGAGACATGTTGAAAAATCATATCTCATCTTACGTGGACTACCTTGTTCATATGATTGATAAGAAATAATGGCATGTCTATACTTAAATGCACAAATATTTCATCATATGGTTTGAATATCAAAGTATTTCACAATCACTTAGCATAAGAAGCCTTGAACTATCCTTCACCAAGTTTATTTCAAAGTATTAGGACGAATCCAATAACCATGACTTGATAAACCAAAAGATACTTATGTAAAATGATTTATTTTTTGGATTCATATTTGGAATAGAAAGTTTCAATTCATATACCATCCTCCACATGTAGGATGTTTATTGGAACTCATGTTTGAGAATTAATGAATTCAATTTTGAATCCCCAAAATCTCCAATAGAGCTTTAATTATTACAATATGTAGTTTATAAGGCGAGTTCATGTATATGATTAAATAATCTTCATAATCGACCAGAATTAAGGTGTCTACAAAGAGTAATTTGTAGGGAAGTTCACATCCATGTGAATGAACTCTAAGATCTAGAAACCTTAAATAGGATTCTCTCCTGGCGAATGAGATAGAAAACATCACTAATAATCATAAGATAGTTAAAATATTAGAGTTCATTCACATACGAGATAACCCTATTTAAGGGTTTGTAGGTCAGATTTAATGTGATATCACCCAATCTAATAAAAAAATGAAACTTGAAAGCATTATTGATGAAGAATAATTACTAGGCTATTGATTTTTTATTCTTCTACTATTGATTTTTTTATTCTTCTAATTAAAATTAATAAATAATTTTTTTGTACAATATTTTTGAAGTACCTCTTTTCTACAGATAGTAGTATGGAATTTTAATGGTTTCCTTGATAGGATTTATTTTTAATATTTTTCATACACTATACCATAGATAAGAATTGCATGTGAAATTCCAAAAATAAATAATTAATTGTTGTAAATGGAATTTCTTTTAGGGATATGTTGAAATTTCTAAAGCCTATGCTAAAATATGATGCCATAGTTTCCAACAAATGGTTGTAGGAGATTGATGTTTGAGGAAATAAACGATTGGGCTAGTCAAGACACAAACTTTCCAAAAGTAAAGAGTTTCAAAATACACACATAGCTACCCACATGATAGAAAAAAGTAACAATTTTGATGTGTAATTTATTTCTTAATAAATTCTCTACACCTATATTCTACACCCAAGTTCCCTTGTTACTCTTGATTCTAGAAAAAATATGATTTTGAATTATGAGGACGTAATTATTGTGATCATTCTATGAAATAATTTTTTACAAGATTAGGTTGGAAGATATTTTTACATGGAACCATACCTAATATGTGTGGTTTTTATGATGATTAAGTTTACTCCTTTTTTAACCAATTGCAAGCTAGGTTCCAAGATCTTAGTCCACATGAATTTCAATGAGTTACATATAAATGAGTGTGAGGATGAAATTATGACTATTAGTGATAGTTTTTATCTCATTCTTCATGACATAATCCATAAAAAATGACTTTTCTTAGAATGCATCATGTCTTATCCAAGGAGTTAAAGGATAAGAATATTTTAAAATGGTAGATACACGATAGATATAATATCATTGTAGTGGAGGGAGATTTCTAAGATTCATAGTAATCACTAAGGCACATGTTGCCTTAAAAATTGCTACATGTGAAATCTCTTCTCAGTTATCAAATATAGTGGCTTTAATGTTAAGTTTGAAAAAAATGGACATCATTGTCTCCACTCCATTTCATCTAAGAGGAATTTTTTTCATTAAATCCATTCGGTTTAGTCAGTTACTTGGAAAAGAAACATAGAGATAGGAATCAATTATGAATTACCATTAATGCTTATTGGTTCTTAAGAAGTGACAGGTAGGGTGTAACACACCCCAAAGTTTACCTTATTGATTTCACCTAAGTTTTAGTGCAAATGGTGAAAAGATCAAGTTCACAATACATAAAAATAAAATTTTCCTTTTTATTAACACATTGCACATTTGAAATAAACCCATTCTAGATTGCATAAATAAATAAAATAAAATAACATAATCCCAAGTAATGAATTCATCTTTCATATACATTTTCCAAATAGATTAAAGATCATAATTACAAATCATAGCTTACAAGAGATTACATTGCTTTCAAGACCTTAATGGTACAAGACTACAATGGTCAAGTTGTTTGCATATGTTGCACATATCTTCATCTTCTTCTATTTCACAAGCTTCAGCTACCAACTACATGAGGGAGAGAATCACCCAAGTGATTTTCTATCAACCATGGACTTAATGTAGTCCCACACACATCTTCCTAACCGGTAAGATGGCCCTACCCTTAAACAAAGAGTTTGGTATGGAAAACCTCTAATATAATGCTTACCTAAGCATGGTGTTGTTTCCTACATAACTAGTGATGCCATACACTAGATACTCACCTAACATACATGAAACTCCCTACTAGCTATGCAATATTGGCTCACAGTGAACCAAAGAAGTGTATGTAGTGACAACTACACTTACTTCTCCGGAAGTCTGATCCTGACGATCGATCGACGATCTGATCGATCCTGATCCGATCCAACTTGATCTGATTTGATTTGATTTGATCTGATGGATTGATCTGATTCGATGCTGATTTGAATGTTGATTTGTCTTGATTTTGATTTTGATTTCCTGATTTTGATTTGATTTGATTTCTGATTTCTGATTTGATGATGATTTGATGCCTGATTTGATTTGATTTGATTGATTTTGATTGATTTGATTTGAGATTTGATTTTTTTCTGGATTTTGTCTTTGATTTTGATTTGCCGATGTTTGATGCCGATCTGCGTTTGAGGATTTGATTTTCGACGTTGATTTTGATGATGTCTGACTGACGCCCGATCTGATCTGACGTCTGATTGTTCGATTTCTCCTGATCGATCGCCTGATTGATCTGATCTCCTTGTTGGAAACACAAGGGCAGACAACTGAGAGGGGGGTGAATTAGTTGTCTCAAAAATTAAACTTATTAACCTTATTCTCAGATCTAACAAATAAACATGAAATAATAAATCACCAACACATCAGAAACACACATAACACCATGATTTTTACATGGAAACCTTGTTAGGGGAAAAACCATGATGGAGGTTAGTCCACAAGATTATACCCTATTAAAATTATAAAAGAAATATGAATGGGGAATGCACATGCATTTAGGCACACTACCTAGAGCTCATTGCTCAAATACAACAAGGTTTACTACCCAAAGGAAGACACACTATCTTACATAAACATTCAGATTATATCCACAAGATTTTGAACTAAGAAAATAACATCTGCTAATGCCTAATTATAGTTCTGGTTAAGCACAAAAAAATTTACTCACTCGCTCACTCTTCTTCACACTTTGCTTCTGCCTTCGAAAGATTAGAACATTATTCACACACAAGACTCATACATCACTCACACACATTCACACCATTCCTTCAAATGGTAAAAAAAATTGCTTATATATATCCGTGACTAAGAATAACATCAATTACATGTCGACTTCAACAAGATACTAAAATGTGTACAAACTATCGGCCCAAAACATAAATAATTTACAATGTGATCAACCAATGTTGGCCACAACATAGTAAGGACCCAAAAAAAAATCCTCAAACACAAAACACCTCAAACAATTATGCCTCGAAGGTCCACAACACGCTACAATCACCTTGTCGGCCATGATCATGAAAAACATGAACACGCAAAGGAAAATCATCGATCGCGAGCACAACGATCAATGCAGACGTGCAAAAAAGATAGAGCATGATATAGAAACATCCACGAGCATCATGAATCACTATAGAAGCATCCACAACAACTCATCTTACTAGAATCACATTATCTTCTATCAAGAACACCAACTGAAGCAATAGAAAAGCTATCAAAACACAGGCACTCATAACTCGATCAAATCTTCATGAGGATCTTTGAAAATTAACGTGGAAAAACTAGATATACTCAAAAACAAACCCTTTAATCCACAACCTCTTATCATCAATATACTGAGCTAGCCAATAGCATGAACTTCACTACATCACTGATAACCTGCAACTTATTTTATTACAATTTTCTCAATATCCTTGACATATACAGCCTTAAAGACATTAATTCCAATAGTGTTGACATCAATGACAACTACATATCAATAGCATCCAACAATCTCCCCCTTTGGCATTGATGGCAACACATGATGTGAAAACCACCATCAACACAACTATCTCTTAGCACTTTCCCCCCCTTAGATTTTGACTCTTCTCCCTAGATAATTCATAGTTTTTCACATGACTCTTCTCCCCCTTTGACATAAATGACAAATATAATGTGTATCTTTCTCCACATAAGCTCTAAACCACATTTTTGAACATCTGACTACTCCCCCTGAGTAGCAGCCACCACAACATCAATCTGGATCATAAGATATGACTATGAAATGCACAGACTGATGCAAGTCAATGCATCTTAGTTCTGATTAGGAGGGGAAATCACCTCTAGCTTCCCTCTGAGATACTCAAAAGTGTCCTTAGGAAAGGGCTTGGTAAAGATATCTGAAATTTATTCCTTAGTGGGCACATACTCCAATCTAACTTCCTTTTCACTTAACTTCTCTCTGAAAAAGTGAAACTTGATAGATATATGCTTGGTTTTTGAATGCACCGCCGGATTCTTAGAAATGTTAATTGCACTTGAATTATCATAGAATATAGTAGTAGGCTCATCATAAAAAACTCTAATATCTTTCAACATCTGCTTCATCCACAATACTTGAGTACAATTGTTAGTAGCAACAATGTATTATGCCTCTATAGTAGATAAAGAAATAGCATTCTGCTTCTTACTTAACCATGAAATCAACTTCTTTCCCAAGAAAAATGCACCACGACTGGTACTCTTTTTGTCATTCACATCTCCTACCCAATCAACATCAGTAAAATCACTCAAAGTAAGGTCATCTTCTTTAGGATACTATAGGCCAAAATTAATTGTTCCCTTCAAGTATCTGAAAATCCTCTTCACAGATGTCACATGAGATTCCTTACGATCAACTTGAAATCTTGCAACAATGCATATGACATTCATGATATCAGGTCTAGTTTGCATCAAATAGAGCAATCCACCAATCATCAATCTGTATCTAGTCTGATTTGCTTTAGGTGTATCATCATCTTGTGTCAACTTACATCTGATCACCATAGGTGTACCAACCGGCTTTGAATATTCCATACCAAACTTCTTTAGCAATTCTTTCACATACTTGGACTAAGATATAAAGATCCCTTTATCTAGCTGAGTGATTTGAAATCCCAAAAATAATTTCATTTCTCCAATCATAGACATCTCAAACTCACTTTGCATCTCATCAACAAACTTCATGCACAAACTATCATCTCCTCCAAAAATGATATCATCAACAAAGACTTCAACAATCAAATCTTTATCATGATCAATCTTGAAATACAAATTACTATCAGTAGCACCTTTATTAAATCCAAGCTTCAACAAATACTTTTCCAATCTGGCATACCATGCTCTTGGGGCTTGCTTTACTCCATACAGTGCTTTCTTCAACCAACAAACCATATCTCCCTAATCAGTCAATTGAAATCCACTAGGTTTCTCAACATACACTTCTTCTAGTTCACCATTTAGAAATGTTGACTTGGCATCCATCTAATAAACCTTGAAGTTTTTGTAAGCAGCATAAGCAAGAAATAGTCTCACAGCTTCAATCCTAGCAATAGGGGAAAAAGTTTCTTCAAAGTCAATTCTTTCCATCTGAGAATATCCTTTACACACAAGTCTTGCTTTGTTTCTAACAACTTCACCTTTCTCATTCAGTTTATTTCTAAAGACCCATTTAGTTCCAATTACATTTTTTTCCTTAGGTCTAGGAACAAGAATCCATGTATCATTCTTCTCAATTTGCAGTAGCTCCTCTTTCATTGCTTCCACCCAGTGTTCATCTTTGCATGCTTCATTGACACTATTAGGCTCAATCTTCGAGATCAAACAATATTCTCTTGCAATTCTTCTATTAGTTTGAACTCCTTTGTTCTTGTCACCAATAACCTGATCTTCTTAATGATTTAGTCTTGCATACCTTAGAGTCTTAGGATGTTCTTGAACTTTAGGCTCTTATGATCTCTCTTCTGCATTTTCGCTAGTTCCTACCTCTTGATTTTCCTAATTCATTGGAATTATCTGAACTTGATTTTGAGTCTAAACTTTATTTCCTTTATTTGAGCTATCATTTTGATCATCTGAATCATATCCACAAGTTTTGGATGGTCTGATTGTGTCTTCATCAACCTTGACATTATCACTTTCAACTACTTACCTCAATCTCTTAGTGTAGCACCAGTAGGCCTTACTTTTAGTAGAATAACCAAGAAAAATTCCTTCATCACTTCTAGCATCAAACTTTCCTATATCTTCATCTCTTTTGATAAAGCATCTACTCCCAAAGATTTTAAAGTATCTAACAATAAGCTTATGACCATACCATAGCCCATAAGGAGTCTTACCGGTATCACCTCTGACTTGTACCCTATTGAGAGTGTAAACAACAGTACTCACAGCTTCTCTCTAGTAGATATGAGAAATATTTCCTTCTAGCATCATAGTCCTAGCAGCTTCTTCAATTGTCCTATTCTTCCTTTCCACAAATCCATTTTGTTGAGGGGTCCATGGGGCAGATAATTGTCTCTTTATCCCATGATCTTCACAAAAAAGAATTAAACTCACCGGAAGTGAATTCACCACCTCTATCTGATCTTAGACATTTACTATTCAGACCTGTCTCTATCTCAACCATAGCCTTGAAAATCTTGAATTTCTCTAGAGCTTCAAATTTTTCCCTTAGGAAAGTAACCCACATCATTCTAGAATAATCATCAATAAATAACATGAAATACCTATATCCTTGTAAACTTTTGACTCTAGAAGGACCACACAAATCAATACGCACAAGCTCCAACACTTCATTTGAACAATGTTGTTTGCTCCAAAATGAAATTCTAGTTTGCTTCCCTAACTAACATTCCTTGCATATGGCATTAGTAGGTTTTATCAACTTAGGAAGATCTCTCAGTACCTGAGTAGAACTTATCTTGATAATATTGTTAAAGTTCATATGACACATTCTCCTATGCCACAACCAACTTTCATCAACTTGAGCAATCAACCAACTTTTACTAGTAGCATTTAGGTGAAATATATTACCTTTTGTTTTTGTACCTGATGCAATCACATTTCCAGAACTCCCCAATATTCCGCACTTTCCATTCTTGAATTGAAGATTGTGTCCCTTGTCAACCATCTATCCAACACTTAAGAGATTATGCTTCAAACCTTCCACATATAGAAAATTATCAGTATTATGCTTACCATCAAGAGAAATGGATCCTCTACCAACAATTATACTAGCTTTGTCATCACCAAATCTTACAACACCACCATCATACTTTTCCAAGATCAAAAATTTACTTTTGTCACGATGAGAGAATCCATTGTCAATCACCCATCAATCTTTTTCTTCAGCTCTAGCAGCTAGGGATTTCTCCACGTTTGTGTAACTAGCACATTCAGTAGGCACCGAATCATTTTCCTTGATAGCAATAAATACCCATTCATCCTCACTTGCATTCCCTTTATCAAATTCATCATTTGTCACACCTTCATCAACAACACAATAACACTTTGTTTGAAATCTAGGCTTGCTAGGTCTTGGCTTAGGGACTCTTTCTAGACACCTTGATGCAAAATGACCTATCTTATTGCAAGAAAAACATTTAATACACAATTTTCCTTTATACTTACCTTCTCCTCTGGCTTCGCTTTTGACAATGAGTGCTTCAAGCTCATCTAGTTTTCTTCTTCTTCAATCTCTCTCATTTCTTCCTCATACTTGAATATTTTTCTAGAAGAACTTTCTCCCGGATCATATCTCTACTTATCTTTTTCAGAAGTAGTAGTTTTGAATGTAGATTTTGTCTTACAAAGAGCATCACCAAACTCACTTAACTCAAAATTAGTAAGCTTACCAATCAACATGTCTCTAGTTACATTTGTATGCAGTAGGAAAATATCTAAGCACTTTAGCAACAATCTATGATTCTTCCAATGTTCCACCAGCACAGCTGATACTACACACAAATTCATTCACTCTCTGCATAAAAGAAGTAATATTCTCATCATCACCCATTCTCAACATTTCATATTTCCCTTTCAAACTTTGCAACTTAGCAATCTTCACATGTGCATCACCTTCATACAAAGTTTCCAACTTTTTCCAAATCTCATAGGCGACTCCATAACATTTTTCATCTTGGAATTAGTTAGAGCACTCAACAATGCTTCCTTAGCCTTGATATTGTACTTGACATCCTTAATCTCAGCAGCAATAGAAGGACCATTCTGTGAGATGATATACCTATTTCTTGTAATGTTCCAGTAGGGTTCACCAATGCATCTCAGATGACACTCCATTCGATTCTTCCACAGAGAATAATTAGTTCCATCAAATCTTGGACTATCCTTCTTATATGTTGCCATCCTAGATCACCTCAAGCTATTAAATATCTTCCAAGGAACCTGCTCTAATACCAATTGTTGGCAATGCAAGGGCAGACAACTGAGAGGGGGGGTAAATCAGTTGTCTCAAAAATTAAACTTATTAATCTTATTCTCAAATCTGACAAATAAACATGAAAGCATAAATCACCACCACATCAGAAACACACATAACACCACAATTTTTACGTGGTAACATTGTTAGGGGAAAAACCACGGTGGAGGTTAGTCCACAAGATTATACCCTATTAAAATTATAAAAGAAATATGAATGGGGAATGCACATGCATTCAGGCACACTGCCTAAAGTTCACTGCTCAAATGCAACAAGGCTTACTGCCCAAAGGAAGACACACTATCTTATAGAAACATTCGGATTACATCCACAAGATTTTGAACTGAGAAAATAGCATATGATAATTCCTAATTACAATTTCGGTTAAGTACAAAAACATCTGCTCACTCACTCACTCTTATTCACACTCAGCTTCTTCCTTCAAAAGATTAGAACATTATTCACACATAGGACTCACACAACACTCGCACAAATTCACACCATGCCTTCAAATGGTAGAAACAATCACTTATATATATCCATGACTAAGAATAACATTAATTGCATGTT
>VDFB02102051.1:0-10082 GCA_007258455.2 Sequoia sempervirens | reverse complement strand
ATCATCAGAAAGAAAGCATTAAAGGCTTGAAAAGCTCATGCGCCTTTCTCAAAATGTGCTCTTTTTCTTTTTCCTTTGATATTTTGACTAAGATTTGACCCTACGTTTAACCTCAGGTTCAGGTACTTCAGCAACTCAGATTCACCCACTGACGGATACGTCGCGAAGCTCAAACAAAAGTGAGATAAACATCTTGGGCGGCATTTAGCCAAAAACCTTCATCTAACACCTCAAAAAGATGGGCACCTTTTTCAAAAGCTGCGCTTTTTACTGTTAGCCAATCTCGCTGGCCTCTCGCTATATCTTCCAATAACTTGCTTGAAATAGGTCCATTTGATAGGCTTGATAGCTCATCGCTAAGCCGATATGATGCCTGACAAATGTCCGTTTGGAGGACAAACCCTAAAAGTGCCAGATTCAAGCCTTAAAGATAAGGTTTCATTTGAAAATATGTCTCCAGAGGAAAATTTCGGATGATTTTCCTTCAAATTTTCACTTTTCTTAAATCTCTTCAGTAACAGACTAACATGACATTGACACCAACTCCATATTTCAAAACCCCAAAAATGACCTTCTGACATCACTTTAACAAGGTTAAGACTCAATTAAGCAAAATGCCTTAGTGAAGCAAAAATTTTGGTTTTGGGTACAACAGACATTAAATCCCACAAGGCAGAAAAATGCATTGAAATAGGTTTCAAACATAATGTACGGATCACTTGTGAATTCCCACAAGTCCATATGGCTTTGAGTTTTTTGCAAGCATTCATATGAACACAAAATCTCTACATATATGTCTAGTAGTAGGAAAATGACCATGAACCAAACCAAACTGATCTAGATGACCATTAGAACCCTACATCTAAATGAAGCTCAAATCTTTGTGTGGCTATAAGTTAGTCAATTTTCATCCTTTCTCCACCAAATTGAAACTAGAGATACCCATTTGGGCCTTTTACTAGATGGAGTCTTCACTCAAGGTTGAATTTATCTCAAAAAGAAATCAAAAGAAAACTAGCAAAAACCCATTGAAACACACTCAAAATTGAACTAGAAAAAAAAAGCTAACTGGAAAATTTTTTTGGTTGACATTGATTGCTCGTGCACCCAAATGCTCCTACATCAGACATGTCAAATAAGAATTTTGTGAGCATAGCTCACAATTTGAGGTTAAGTAGTAGAACTAATCTTCTTGATTGTAAGCAACCTGCAACAAACCCCAACACTACAAGTTGATCAGAAGCTTCCTTCCTTCGCCTCTTCTAGCTTCTAGATAGGACACAGACCATCCTCCCCCACTAAGTATGATTTTCTCTCATCTTCCCTCTCCTAGACCCATGTCCACCATAGCGTAACCTCCTCCTCCAAACACTTCTCCTCTCAACACTTCTCATCTCATCACCTTCAACTCCTCTCCTCCTCCTCATGGAATTTAACCCACTCAAATCCGACCTCCTCCAACAAAAGTATCCTACAACCTCCTCTACACTCACCATATTATATGTATACATCTCTCCAGCATCCTCTACTGCACCATCCTATGTCAACATTTCCTTTGTTCTACCTTATTGCACAACTACCCTCTTTGTACTCTATTGTTCTACACTCTTTGGATCATCTTTAGGACCTCTAAAGTACATTACACAACTTCTACTACATCTTCATATTTTTTCAACTCTACTTATGTTGCAACCTTTTCCTCCTTCTCTACACATATAATCTCCTCTACAATCATATAATTCTTAAAAATGAATGGGACTCACTCTTACCCATATTTTCCTTTGCTCCTCTTCTCTTCTCCATTGTTTCTCTACTCTCTCTCAAAACTTGACTCACTCTTACCCATATTTTCCTTTGTTCCTCTTCTCTTCACCGTTGTTTCTCTACTCTCTCAAAACTTAGTCTTTTGCATCTTACTAATCTCTACTTTGTACATATTCTCTCTCCACAAAAGGAATGAAATTCCTAAAGCCTTCCCCATGGCCACTCTCATGTTCTTCATTTTTCCATCTTCACACATGCACACTCAGGCATACACCAACTCACAAGTCTGCTTCAATAGTTATAGGTCATCTTTCATAGTTGCAACAAAAATCTCACTCTCATGTCTATCCTCTACCCAACAAATATTTCTAGAAGATGCACCTCTTTTTGTGCACCTTCTAACCACCTCAACCTCTTATGGAGGACAACCCACTATTTCACTCTACTATGCAATTGCAAGATTCCTATAACAAACTCACACATACACCTATGTATGTATGTGTATATAGATGTATGTATATATGTGGCATACACATATATACATGCATATATACACGCACATATGTATGCATGTACATACATGAAAAAACTCTTCCAGATAAAAACATATTACATAATATATACATGATCATCATTTCTATTATAGAACACTTACATAATTTTTTATAAAAATATAGAAAAAAACTTGGGTATACTGCTTCTCCTCACTTCCACATGGACAATAATATATCTTGTGCAAAGTGATAGAATTCACCATCAATATCCAAATTCCCTTACATATCAAAGAGAGAGAAACTTATTAAATATAGGATAAGGGATGGAAAAATACCTAAAGAGGTATTAGTCACACTTATTCAAAACTAGTTTAACATTTATTAATAATTAACAATCTAATAGTTTATTAGATTACTACTTATTTAAATGGTATATGCTTTATAAAAAATATAATATGCATAAGATTGTTTAACTTTATTTTTGAACAATATATAAATGTTATAAAGGTATGACCCCTAATAATATGGTGCTTTAACACTAAGTCAAAGACCATAACCATATAAGAACAATACAACCACCTAACAAAATAATTATTCATGTGATAAATTTATTACTTATTGTGATGGCAAGAACAAGAGAGTAAAACATGTAGCCAATAAAATTTAAAATTGTTATTAGAAACAAAGGATATTTAGTTGGTTTGAAAATCACATTAGATGATTCCTTGGTTTCGCAAGAGTTAATTGAAAGGACAATGATTTAAAACATAATGCTATTGACATAGGTACTAATAATTGGAAAGAGACACATTTCCTATCCTTGATTTGGTGAACAAAATCAAATTTGGAGTTGAGGATAAGGCTAATTGGTCTATACAAATCACTTCTAAATATATACAATATCATATCATTATTTTTATATAATAATTATGTTTGTGTATTTTGTATGTGTGTGTTGGTATAAAGGGATACAACTTGACAAGAAATTATGATTTTTATTTTGCTAAAAAAACATGTCTACATTATTTTATGTAGGATAATTAAATAAATGCAATCAAATAAGTTAAAAAAAATATAGATAAAAGAGTTAGGATTTATAATTGTTGAAGTAAAAATAAACTAAATTTGGAGGATAGAGGGGCTTACATCTCATTTTTATGATGGAAGAATTAATTTGATGTTGATGTATTTTGAATAAATTCACCTTTATCACTAATTTATCTAATCTAATGAATGCATCAAAGACTAATTGATATAATAGAAAACCTTCTAGATCAATTGTAATGCCCACTAGCTCATGCTTTGATCCTTTGAATTAAACTTTCTAGTGAAGCATTGTATTTCCATCAAGGTGTTTTGATTGTGTACCTTGGATACTTATACCATGACTTGATGTGCTTTTATCATTACATGTGATATTTTAGATTACCATCAATGTACATTATTGAAAAAAAATATATTAGACTATGTTGTCCGACTATACACTATATAATGGATATGTCATGATTTTATATGTTTGGATTCAAGCATGTGGATTTATATATGTTGTACTATTTCACTGTTTTAGCATAAGTGTTGTCAATATACCTATTATATGTGATTTGATTATGATTATCTAGTTCAATATTTGTCCTCTATGATTATTGACTTATGCACTTATATTTTTAGATCATATGACTTTAGGATTATTTTAGTTGATGTAGTTCAATATTGATATTATTTATTCTATGTTATATCATGTTGGGAGTTTATGAAGTGCTTCAACTATCTTGTATGGAACAGGTATGCCTAATATTTTATTGAGTGTGTAAGCATTTTTTTTAGCTATAATGGTGATTAATTGAGATGGTTCAATTTGGGAAAATATTATATGTATATCTTCCTTGTTTCACTTGATTTGAGTTACAAATTATACTTCTTAATACCTATTAAACTATGATCCAAATCAATGTCAGTTTTGGATCCATGTGTAAAGGATATTGATAATTGTTTTCAAGAATACCAAGGTAAGTCTAAAGATTTTAAAAATATGGTTTCATTTTTTACAAGGGACTAGTTGTAGAAGTTGCAAACTTATTTCACTCTCAACCTTATGGAAGAAGAAGATTCTATACAATTTGCCGCATTACATTTATAAGGTGTTACTTATTATTGGTGGCACCATGGGTTGATCAAAATAGGGAAAAACCTTATGCAAACCTTTGATGATTTAAATCAAAGGATTTTGGACTGCATTGAATAGAAAGATAAAGAAAAATACTTTAGAGGTTGTAGGTATTAGGTAATAAAATTTAGTGGAATTATATATTATAATATTTTAGCATATTATAGTAATGGTTCTTGAGATTTTTGAAAAGAGAGTCACATTTATCCTTTTTGAGGGCTTGTTTGGACCTCTCAAAGGTAATGTTGAGGATTTTATACCCTCTACTCTTTAAGAAGTCATCAAAAGAGCTCTAATGCTTTAGCTTTTGTTTCATTAAAATGTGATATATAGGACCAAATCGAAAAGGGTTTGAAGTTGGGTGAATGTTACTAGATCCTAGAGGTAGCTAAATTTTTGGAGCACTTTGGCCCAAAAATAACCCTACTGTCACATCTAGAAGGCCCAAAAACCTAAAGATCACTTGTCAAATCATCAAACTGGACACTTTTTCTTGGGGGACTGTATCAAAGGAAATTTTTGTTCAATCACAATTTCCTCACAACTGTATGGATCCATACCCATCCATATCGTACAACTTAATCTACAAGAATCAAAATTCTAGTCATAGTTGGGCAAAATATTCTTCTATTTATAGAGCATAATTTTTTGGCATATTCCAAAGATTATTTTTATGTGTCAAATAGCATACTTGCATTTGTCAATCACATTGTCCTCTATCTACAATAGTACAAATCATCTATTTTTTATTATTAATTATTTAAAAAACCTTCATTGCAAACTTTTGTTGATGGTTTTTTTTTATTATTCATTGGTTGTTGTGTATTAGCCTATTCCCAATCATGGGTTTGGTGAGCCTGTGGTTCTGTCCATTGAGAGGGGCTTATAGCCCCAAGTGATGCAACCTATGGCCCATCACCCCCTACAGCCCACCAACAACAATGTATGGGATCTATCACTCTTTTGTTACCATTAGGTAGCATTTATTTTTAAAACAAACCTACAAACTGTTGGTCATATAGGCACTTGGGGGTTTATGATCCAGGGGCCCAAATTTGGCCCACTAATGCCCAAATTAGGCAATTTTTTTCAAATGGCCATAAATATTTGCCATGATATTGGATTTTTGAAAACAAGATTCAATCATAAATTTGACTCTATGTACTTTGCAGTGGTGAAGGTTATTTTTCTGGTCTACTATTTGGTGCAAGTATTTTCTATTTGAAGTCATATTTCTATTTTTAGCTCCTGAGTTCATAACTTTTTTCCACAATCTCTAATATATGTGATTCTTCTGGCATTGGAAATGTATTGAGAAGCTCTATCATGCTATCCATCCACTTTTTCCAAATTCAATCCTAGGTGGGTAAACCCACAAAAGTGGTTTACAATTTGAGTGAGGAAGGAAAAGTGGCAAAAAATGACCCCATACAAAAAAATTTGGTTTTTGGGGTTCAAATGAACCCTTTGGTTTGAGCGAACTAAAAAAACAGCCGCATTAAACTGTCTATAACCGAAACGGCAGAACTCCCATCTCAAAAAAAAAATAAAGAAAAAATATTTTTGAGAGGCATCTCGAATGAACCCCGTTCACTAACCCCTTATTCCCACCCTTGTCATCCTTTTGCAGACCAAAAGTCCAAAATCTTTTATGCTCTCAAGCCTGCTGACAAATGAAAATGGAGGAGACTTCTACAAACCTAATCGAACTGGCGCAGTCCTTGGGAACGAGAGCTTATCCAACGATTATAAGCGACATATGTATCCACTTTTAGTTTTATTAAACATGTGCTTTAATCGAAAATCAAGCTCTCTGTTCTACATGTGGAAAAATAGTAGATTATCAATTTTTTTTTTGAAAAATATGAGTGCACCAGATATTAAAGTCCTTGATCCAACAATTTTTTTTTTGAATTTTGATACATACAAAAAAGTTACGTATTATAATGATCCTTCCATGTCCGGGAATTCAGAATTGGTCTTTGAACTTGAAACCTATATCAAAGAAAAACATTCAATAAAAAAACTATCTAAACTCAAGTGGAAATTAGATATCTGAGTTAAAAAATCTCTATTCGAAAAGAATTCATAATTTTATCCTTCCATGGAAAAAGTTATGTATTATATGAAAGAGTGTCAATTTAAAAATATTGTTTTCCTAAAAAAACTAGTTTCAGCTGAGATGGTATTAGCGCAATCTGGATTCCAAAAAATGTTGAAAAAAAATATATTTAGAATCTACAGACAAAATGTCATGAAAATTTAGTTTGCATCATCTTCAAATTCCTCACGGTTTAACCACTATAGGTGCCCGAAAGTGAAGATTTAGTTAGAAAAAAATGTTTTAGTGTTCAGTTTGGCCAAAAATTATAAACCAATATTGTGGGATCACCCAGGTATATTTATTCAAATTTGTGCGTACTCACATTCTAGTTGATCACTTAGACATCTTGTGACTTGGGAAGGTGTTGTTTTGATCTTTGCACTTCATTTTAGTTCTATGTGGTTCTATCTCTTGTTACTTCAATCATATTCCAAGGTTTCTTTGTATTGAGAGTTTTCCACTATTCCTTAGCATTAGGATAATCAATCTTTGTTTTTGTTGCATTATCATGATTCCAAATTTCCTCCAACAATTGAGAATTTCCATTGTTTTAGGAATCAGACTCATCTTTTCCTTTGTTTCTTGGATTAAGGTTCTAAATTTACTCCACAAGTGTGCTTCTAGTGTTTCTTTACAATAGGTTATCTCATCATGGGGGGATATATAGTCTATCTTCTTTCCTTCATATGAAGGGGAAATTGATTGCATCTTTTCTCTCTTTTGGAGAGGATTTTTTTCCCACATGGTTTTATCCTTTTCTTTGTTTGTGAGAGATTGCATTTTCATATGGGTACCTAACATGTCCTAGTATTCGGGACCCATCTTGGCATCATTTGCATAATAATCTACCTACTTAAGGGGGGTATTGGTGTAAATAGGTGTTTTACCAAACTAGTTCCCCGATGGGTCCTATTTGCATGTTAAATCTAATTAGGTCATTGGGAATCTTTCTATAATTCTTAGGTGTCATATGAACTTATCTTATCTTATCATGTAATTTAATACTCATGTCCTAGGTCATTTAATAATCGTTGAGGTAGTTGTCTCAATTGTATAGGATTAAGAAACATGTAAAGATCTTGTCTAATTATATCTCACAACCTTGCTTTTATAAGCAAGGCATCATAAGTACATTTTACATATTCAATCAATCAATCTTTCATCCTTACTCATACCAATATTAATTTTCCATGTCTCTATTGTGAAAGATATTTTGGTTTAGCAGTTGATCCTAGGGTTTTGGGAGTTCACATTCAACTCCTACACCTATTTGATTGCTTATTTTATAACAAAAAATGACATTTTTTTGCTCAATGTCGCATGCAATTATTTATCCTTTCTTCAACATCTTTTATATCTCTTTTATTTCTCAACAAAGTTATGGAAAAATTTCCTTAAAAATATATTTTTTAAAAAGAGGATTAGATAACCCTTACATTTTTGGGATGAATAATTTTATCAATTGCTTCTAACATTTATATATCAATTCTAATCTCATATTTAGACACTATATACCCTAACAATCTAGCTTCAATAACCTCAAACATAAATTTATCTAGGTTAAGAGAGATACCATACTTTAGGCAGGACTCTGAAAGATCTTTTCTAGATGACTATATTGTTGAGATTTGGTGTTGTACACCATTGCATTATAATTTGATATATATAATGTTGTAATTAAATAATTATTTAGTTGTGATGCACCTAGATGGTGTGGTTAATCACACTAGGTAATTATTTGGGAACCACTTTATGTTGTATTGTAACATTGTATTACTATTTAATGTGTGGGAGACATGTGATAATAATTTAATATTGGGGAAATATTAAATAAAGTGAAAACTTAGTACCCAATATTAAAAAAAGGATTAGTGGTTTTGTGTTCACATGGTTTTGTGGCACATGGTTTTATCTTACCACTTGGTTGTATTTGTGTGAGCTTGAATCTATAAAAGCAAGCACATGTTTAGTAGTTAAGATTGGCTAGTTGAGTGGGCTTTCATTATTGAGTTTTTCCAAGGAGTGCATATGTGAAGCATGGTATGGGATGTGTGGATTCATGCTTGGCCACATGAGGATGCATTGAGAGGCTTGATGATTTAGAGGTATTCATTACATAACTCTTGAATTGTTTTATTGTTGAATAATATGATGAAGTATGGATGCTTTTGGAGGCTATATTTTTCCCTCTTGAGGGTTTTCCCAAGGTATATCTTGTGTTATCCTATGGCTTGTCTATTTGATCTATGAATTATGGTTACTTGTTTGCATGTTTATCTCTCATGGGGTTATGTACAAAATGGATTAAGAATGTGGGTTGAATGCATTATTTCCTAACATATAGTGATATTAAGCTCTCTTTGAAAAGGATATCAAGTCATCTTTTTAAACCACCATTGTGATGTTGATCAAGTCTTCAAAATATGTCTATTGGTTGTTAAAATGTAACACCTACATTAGTCGAACCAAAAGGCATTCAAACATATGAATATTTTTACCCCATGAGGTGGTGAATGCTATTTTATACTACTTATAATACCTTATCATGACTTAGTTATAACCTAATAATTCATCCATCATTAATAATAGTTCACACATTGTCACCTTTTCCAACATTACTTCCATGTTTATAAAAGGGTAATTTTTATTGAGCTTGAAGACATGTTGAGGTTCCTAAATTCCATGCATAGTCTTATATCTCCATTCTTTATCATGAATGGATCCAAATTTGAAACCTAGAATGAATTCCCTATAGGATTTATTATTATTCCCTCTCTAAGCTTTGCAAGCTATTTTTGCATTTCAAGTGCTAAAGTAGGATTTGTTGGTCTTTATTTTTCCTAAAAGTCATGAGATATAAGTTCAAAGGAATTTCATGCTAAAACAAGTCCTCTCTATATGACTTTAGGTCATCATATGAATATAAAAGTACTCTGTAGTATTTTCTTAGTAATTTTATCAACATTGTTCTTATTTTAGGGTTCATCTTTTTACCTATATAGATCTTCTTGGTGGTAGATTTGTGTACCTAGGTTTATTTCTTCTAAGTATTGATCATGCACAACTATACTCTTATTAAAAAAAAATGTCACCATTATCAAATTCCAACTCTAGGATAATCAATCCCTTAGGGATATTATTTGTTTTTAGTTGAATGAATTTATTATCAAAAATATTGTCGTTTCCATCCACTCTTGCAACAAAATATTGAAAGTATATCTCCTATTCATGATACTTATCAATACATTTGAGGAATCTAAGTAAATCAAAATTATCAAATTAAAAAATTGCTAAAGATGAATGTTGTTAGGCATAGAAGGCCTTGTTAATTAATTCTTCTCTCAAAATCCTATCCTACATGATATTCTGTGACCTTATGGATGCATTTTCAAGAAAAATGACCATTACATTTTTCTCTCTCCACCTGATCTATGGAGAAAGTATGAAATAACTCAATGTTGTCCAAAGTAACATTTTTGTAATATTTTATTTGTTTATTATTAAAATCATACTTACCTCTAATATGTGAAATTGGTAATGCTAATTCTCTCAATAC
>VDFB02102050.1:0-61289 GCA_007258455.2 Sequoia sempervirens | reverse complement strand
TCTCACACCCTCTCTCCCACCCTCTCACCCACTCTCCCACACTCTCTCCAACTCTCTTCCTCTGTCCTATTGGAACTATAAAAATCTGATTATTTTAACATATCTTTCATCCCCCTGAGTCTCCATTTGAGTCCTACCTTAGGCACATTTTCCTCATTTTATGATATTTTTACCCATATTTTGGTCATGTGACCCCATAGAATCCATTGAGTCATGCATTTTTCATGTTGTGGTCCATATCGGCATAGGTCTATCTAGGTCTCCTCGACCCATGTTGCCTGTGTGTTAACATATGTTTGCAGCAGGTGATCGGCAAGACTTGTTCATTGTTACAGCGATTGGCATTCACCTATAGGTTTCTATCGGCATGACTTTCACGTGGTTTCAGCAACCGAGGAGGAACCTATCAGTAGGAGTTTGGTCGTCAAGATAGTCTCATCGATTTTAAATTGTCTCTCCGACTAATGCATGTGGAGGTTCATCGGCGAGAGCTTGGCGATATCGTAATGTGATCTCGACAAGGCTGTTATGTCTTGTCGACATGAGGTTTTTGTCAGCATGATCTTGAGGAGAGTCTTACCGAACAACACATGGATGGTTTCTTCGGCCAAACATATTGCTTTCGATGTGAGGTTATAGCGAATATACATTGTCACACCGACCAGTGGCAGGAGGATGCATATCAGTAAGAGTTGAGGCTTTCAAAGTAATGTCTCAGCAAGTCACCTTCGGTCTCACCGCTAACACAATGAGGACTTTGTCAGGATGAAAATTGGATTGTCTCAGTAACACACAAGATGGATAAAGTCTTTCGGTAAAACAAAGTGCACTCTGTATGAGGTCTCCCCGATGTCAGTATGTTACGGCGACCCACATAAGATAAAAGAATACATCGGCGATAGAACCAATTTGTCATAGCGACTCATGATGAATGAAGATTTTTGGTAAAGCAAAGTCTAATCTGTGAGATGTCTCTCTGATATCTCAAGGTTATAGCAAAACGAATGAAGCAAGGAAGCACATTTTGGTAAGGAAATTTCTTATGTCTCAGCGACTGGGAGATGGCGTTTGGGGTGACTCTCGGTATAATGAAGCATTATGTACATGATGTTTCCCTGACTCCATGAGGTCACACTGAAACACATTGGGACAAGAGGATTTTCTTTGGTTTCGACATAATAAATAGAATGCTACAGCGACATGCAAGAGGCAAAAGGACGCATATCGATGAAACATAACGAGATCAAAACTAGGAAATAACGCACTCGTGTTATAAGGCGAGTGTGTTATATTTTGCTTTGGGAATCCCCAAGCCTTAGCATTGGTAGTTTCCTTGGAATACCAACCCAGAGGCTTGGAGGGCATTCCCAATGACCAGAGACGTGTTTTTGCAAATTCTACAATTTTTTCACATAATCGGGTTTGTGCTCACCATCAGGATTGCATCTGGTTCAATATCAACAAAAGAAAACACATGGGTAATGTTAGGTTCTCTCTTAGCTATCCAATGATGTAATTTTTTTCACTTTTTAACAATGTTAAGCCTTTCATTCATAATTTCTTTTGTTTGTATGTCTCTTTTTCGCGAAAAAGTAGTGTTTGATTTTTTTTTTCATTATAAATTAACCGTTCATCAAAATTTCAAATAAATTACATTTTTAGAAACTACACTCACTCTACATTTTTTAAATTTAAAAAAAAAAAAATCAATTACCTTCAAAAAAATTTAGGGGGAGCACGGCCAAAATTCTGCTTTTCAGGAAGTGCCCACTTAGAAAATTAGTAAAAAAGCAAATATTCATTAAAAAATTATCAGAAAAATCGTGCATCAACTAGATACTGTTAGCTAACTTTTTTACCATTGCGATTTTAAAAATACTCCAAAAAAGTTCACCGTGCTTAGGTCGTACAAGAGTTGCTATGTTATGCTTTCTGACAAAAATAGCACCAATTTGTGTACGTCCCTCTTTTGAACCCCTTAATCTCAACCATTTTCAAAATAAATTAGTATTTTAGAAAGTAGACTCAGAGCACTTCAATCCTTGTTTTTGTTCCATCTCAAAATTTTGAGTGTAACTATCCTCAATTTCATGTCCAAGGTCAATATTTCCTGATTTCAGAAAAAAAGTGGCCACTTAAGCCCCCTTTTTTGGAACCATCTTGGTGCACTTACCCAGCCATTTTTCTAAACAAAGTTGCAAACCAAATGATACCAGCAGAGAATGTGGAGCTAAACAAACAGATACATGAACTATAGAAGGAAGGATTGGTCAGAGAAAGTATGAGCCCATGTGTTGTACCAACTGTACTTACACCTAAGAAAGATGGAGAATAGAGGATGTGTACATATTCAAGAGCTATTAATAAGATCACAATGAAGTATAGATTCTTATTTCCTAGGATGGATGAAATCATGGATAGTCTAAGTGGAGCAAAGTATTTCACCAAGATAGACATGAAGAGTGGATACCATCAGATCAAGATCAGAGAGGGGAATGAATGGAAGACTGCTTTCAAGGAAAATGATGGATTGTATGAGTGGTTGGTCATGCTATTTGGACTAACTAATGCATGCAGTACATTTATGAGGCTGATGAATGAAGTCTTCAAGAAATTATGGGGTAAGTTTATCATTGTTTATCTGGATGATATTCTAATTTTTACTAAGACTAAGGAAGATCATTTGGATCACATCAAAAAAGTATTTCAGAGGCTAAGAGGAAATAAGTTGTTGATAAACATCAAGAAGTGTAGTTTCATGAAGGAAGAAATAGCATATTTGGGATTTGTGATATCTGCAGAAGGATTGGAGATCGACCCTGAGAAGGTTAGAGTAATCATTGAATGTCCTACACCTGTGAACGTTGGAGAGGTACGATCATTTCATGGACTAACAACCTTTTACCGAAAGTTCATCAAAAAATTTAGTAGTATTTTCACACCTATGATAGAAATGATGAGGGGTGACCAAAAGGAATTCAAGTGGAAATTAGGAACACAAAAGAGTTTTGAGTTGTTGAAGGAAAAGGTGACAAAAAAACCCCTCTTAGCATTACCAAACTTTGATAAGGTATTCCAAGTAGATTTTGATTTTAGTGGAAGTGCAATTGGATTTGTGTTAATTCGGGAAGGGAGACCAGTAGCCTACTTCAGTGAAAAATTGAATGATGCAAGGAGAAGATATTTATTTTATGATTAGGAGTTCTATGCAATAATACAAGCCCTAAAGAAGTGGAGAAATTACTTCTTACTTAAGGAATTTTTGTTGTATATGAATCATCAAGATTTACAATATTTGAATAGTCAAGGGAAGTTGAACCAGAGACATATGAGATGGGTAGAATTCTTGTATAGTTACACATTTGTGTTGAAGCACTAGATTGGAAAGTCAAGCAAGGTAGCAGATGCATTAAGCAGGAAAAAAGGTTTGTTGAAATAGATGAGAATTAAAGTATTAGGTTTTGAAGAACTGAAGCATATGTATGAGGATGAAATTGATTTTACAGAGGCATGGAAGGCTTGCAAGGAACCTATAGGGACAAATAGAAGAAAATGGTTGGATTATTTCATTCAAAAAGGTATGTTATTCAAGAACAATTAGTTATGTATCCCTAGAAGTTTAATGAGAGAATTTGATCAAAGAAAATCATTGTAGAGGATTAGAAATAAATTTTGGAATTGATAAGACCATAGCATTGGTGAATGAGAACTATTTTCAGCCGCAATTGTATAAGGATGTCAGGAAATATGTTCAAAGTTGCAGGATTTGTCAAGTTGCTAAAGGAAACAGTCTAAAACAAAGGAATTTATACACCATTGACAGTACCATAGAGACCATGGGAAGACAATAGCATGGATTTTTTGTTGGGATTACCTAAGACACCGAGAGGATTTGACTCTATATTTGTGGTTGTGGATAGATTTTCTAAGATGGAACATTTCATACCTTGTAAGAAAACTAGTGATGCAATACATGTTGCATACCTATTTTTCAAGGATATTGTCAGATTACATGGACTACCAAAAAGTATAGTATTAGAAAGAGACACTAGATTCATTGGATATTTCTAGAAAACATTATGGAAGAAGATGACGATAGATTTGAAGTATAGTTTATCATTTCACCCACAGATGGAAGGAAAAACAAAAGTGGTAAATAGGAGTTTGGGGAAGTTTTTGAGGTTTTTGAATGAAGCTAAAGAAAGAAATTGGAACTTAATACTACCACAAGCAGAATTTGCATACAACAATTCAGTAAACTAAAGCATAGGGAAGACACCATTTGAAATTGTGACAGGACATCAACCGAAAGGAGTAGAAAAACTAAGAGATGTTAGTATGGAGAATAAAAAGACTGTGGAGGCAGAATAATTTGCAGTATTCATGGAAAAAATGTATACTCAAGTCAAGGAACATTTGGAGAATATGAAAAATACTTACAAGGAGAAAGAAGATGAGAAGAGAAGACATAAGGAGTTTGCAGTAGGAGAGGAAGTAATGGTATACCTGAGAAAAAAAGATTTCCAATTGGGACATATAATAAGTTGAAGATGAAGAAGTTTGGACCTTGTAAAATCATCGAGAAGTTTGATTCTATAAATGCATATGAAGTGGAACTACTGAGGGAATTTGGAATATCACCTATATTCAACATTGCAGACCTATACTAGTTTCATGAAGGAGAGTCACCAGAGGACAAAGAAGTTGGTTTTCCAAACCAAATACCACATCATTCAGAGGAGATTGAGGGAATTTTAGACAACAAAGTTGGACGTAGTACTAGAGGAAAGCAATAAAAGGAATATCTAGTCAAATGGAAATGAAGACTGGAGGAAGATTCATCATGGATTTCTCAGGCTAAGGCAAACCGCATTAGTTTTCCTCTAGCCCCTAGAAAGTGAGAGGCTCACTTTTCTTCAACCTCAGGTTTTTGATTTATGATAATTCCATGTTTCAAGCAATCTTGTATCAACCAAAAATATCACATTCATGTTTTCTTGCATTTCAACAATTAACTGTCAGGACCTAGTCTCAATATTTCATACCGCATTATACCGCACTGTAACATAAAAACTCATGGAGTAGGTTATATTATCTTCATTGCAACATCTAAATCATATCCATAATTCAAGTTTTTTGGAGATTCCAGTATGAATATATTGCTAACAGAATATCAATTGTAATTGGACAAAGAGCATTCACAGAACAGTCTTGGAATTTCAAGTTTGCGGACCTATCTCGTGACTTGTAGAGCTCAAGAAACCATTTCATAATGATTCACATTCATCAAGGAACCTTAGTTCTAATCCGCATCATGTTTTTCCAAGGATCAAAATAAAATCATATGTTTTGGTCGACCATCACATGTTTCATCAACTTTGGGGTTTGAGACCTCTTCAGGCCAACGCGGATCTTTTCTGGAGTTGGGAAATGATATATATATATATAGATATACATAAGCATTGTGTAGTTGAATTAAGCATCATTAGTAGGAGTGGTAGGGTGATAGAAATGGCTTTGACCCACATTGTACTTTTGGGCCTAGTGCCATACCATTCTGTAATTTGTAAGTCAAAAGGAAAGGCATGCTGCCAATGAATAATTGATCATTATCTATATATCCATGTGGGATTTTTATTCCAATTCTTTTGAGTTTTCGTTGTGTTTACTCTTGTTGCAAGGTTGGAAATTCCTATTCCTATACCCTCCATCCTTGACTGCACCAAGCTACTAACCTTTCTTCACTATTTTTTTTGCAGATTTGGGACTTTTCTTTGCATCTTCAGCAGGTTCTTTAGACAGAGTCACCACCTCTCTTCACAGAGGACTAAAATTCAAGCAGTATGAAGCTCCTTCAAAGATGAATATCATTCTAGGTCTCCTCCAACAATAGAGTCACACATATATTCTTTTAAATCTACTACAAAAAAATCACTTCTAGGTCTGGAAACTTCTGAATATCTGAACTAGATGTTCAGATTCACAAAAAAAATTACTCTATACAAATGGATACTCTTTTGATGTCCCTACTACAGTCACCAATCTATTGGTGTTTCTCATAGAAAAACCTTAAAATCCTCTAAAGGATATCCAACCCTTATGCTTAAGAATCTTCAAGATCAATGGCCAACAAACATGAGCTTGATATATAACCTTCTCTCCTCTGCACTTCAGGCTGTGTTAAACAGGTGGGAGGGTGATCCCAACAATATTCCTTCAGATACTTGTGTGCCAAAGTATCAAAAAAATAGTAAATAGATGATTATCCTTAAATTTTTATCAGAAACAATACCCTAAAGGTTTGGCTATGAACCATCAATTTTAGGGGAGTTTTTCTATGTACTCTTACACTCTTAGGGTTTTTTCACCTAAAAGGAGAGAGATAGAACCCAAAAATTGGGGTGGTTCACTCAAACTAAGGAATTTATGTTGTAATTATGACTAAATGAAATGAACTAAATGTAGGTAATTGATAAAATTGATTCATTATGAATGCAAAAACTAATGAATAATGCAATGTTTCAAAACATAGTGTGATATACACAAATGAACTAAAAACATAAACAAATGCAAACAAAAATGAATAAGAGTGAAAAGAGTGCAACTAGAAGTTGAATTATGATCTTGGAAGGTTTTGTAAATTGGAAAAATTCATTGTTGATAACCAGTGGGACTCATTTGCCACTAATGGCGAAAGAGTCCTACTTTTGGTAAACTAACCTAAAACTAGTTTCTGACTATCCAGAACTGAATTCTGTCTTGAAATAAAATTTTATAGCCTATAGGTGGGATTCATTGACCACTAATGAAAAATAATTCATCCTCTAAAATTCTACAAATTCAAGGGTCAATTCTATAGGTCCAGATCTGTACTTATTTTCTTGTCGGGTTGATGGAGTCAAATCTGCAGAAAATGGGTTGAATGTTGTCTCCAAGCTTGAATTAGGGTTTGGTTGACTTGAATCACTTTGATTAATTTTTTACCACTTTCCAACACCTATTTCCTTGCCAAATATTCCTACAAGACCTACAAACACACATGCAAAGAGGGGGGAAATGGTTAAGGGTTAAAGTATAGGGATTTTCCTTGGTCAAATCCCACTTTGGTAATCAAACCCTTGATAAAGAAATGAAATGAAAATAAGAAAGGATGATGAATAAACAACATGAAAGTGTCCTAAACTAACCAAACCCTTTTTTTTAAAGTCTGAAGATATGTCAATGGCTGCTACAAGATGCTTGATAATTGCTTGATCAAATGATGTAATGATGCTTTGAATACAAGAATGCTAATTGATGGTGTATGAGTGAATGAGATGAATAGGTGTTAAAATGGGTGGAAAGACACTTATTTATACACACTTATTCCCTAATTACCCAATAATACAAAATCAAAGGCCGACATAAGGTCTTAATAAATAAAAACCTGAAAGAAATTTTGAATTATTTTAAATTTTGAGCCAAGAGGGACTCATTCGCCACCCATGGCGAATGGGTCCCACTCTAGGCTTGCAAGTAGATGTCAAGAATTGAGTTACATTTAATGTTCTTTGTTGGGTTTACACTAAAAAATACACTTAATTAAGGCCTAGAAGTGCATAAAGGGGCCAAATAAAGCATAAGAAAGGTGTAATTAGTGGTGACATGCCTAGAAAAGCATGAAATCTTGTTACAAGACTCTACAACACTTTGAAATAGGAATTGATAACAGATAAAAAGGTGTTTTTTAGATGAATTATAATAAGAAGAGTCTAGAAAAGTGTAGAAATGTGTTAAAACACTTCACAACACCTTCACAAGACATCATAAATTGAATATTAAGGACCCAATGTGAATGTTTAAGTTACATTGCAACATTAAATCAAAGAAAAATAGGTCAAGAATCATAGGAAAAAGACCTAAATAACCATGAAAATGTCAATGATCCATTTTTCTATGGTACATTTATCCCCCAGTTTAGTGAGAGGATGAACTTGCTTCAAACTCACAGTAAAGTAGCGATGCACATCAAGAGGGATCCACTTGCACTTATGCTAGCAAGATGAGATAACAAAAATCAAGAGGGATGATCAAGCCCCCAAGATGAAGATCACATGGAAAAATAAACATAAGAACAAAGGAACACACATGTGAAAGAGAGAAAGAGAAGGGAGAGAAAAAGGTATTGGTGTAATTAAAAGTGTTCTACCTTGTCCTGGGTCATAATTACACCTTAGTTAAGTTTACTTAGGGACCACATAGGAGGTTGTTAGAGAATTTCCACTTTTGGTGGACTTGACATGTCATTACTTTATCACTTCCACCTTTTGTGGACACATCATGTGATTATCTCTCCACCTTTTGTGGGTGATCCACCTTTTATGGAGATTATCACATTATCACTTTTCCACTTTAGGTGGAGTTATTCCTTTTCTTAGTTGTCTCATGTCATAAGATTATGAAACTTGTCATAATATTATGCCCTTCTATGTACTCACCTTGGCTATACAACCAAGGGGTCTCCTATGTACTTTTGCTCATCATATCATATTTGCATTCATTGATAAGAATACAGTTTATTCTTGTCATGTTGTTTCTATCTGTCTTATGCTTGTGCTTTATATTAGGCCTCTAGATCTTGAGTAGCTACCTTCATAGCCAATTCTTACATGGTATCAAAGCTATTGGAGTGCCTTTAGTTAGTCTTTTGTAGAGATCTTGAGAGCACTCTTGTATTTTCTTGATAGAAATACCAGATTCTGGGGGATTCCATTTTTGGACACTTTCAGTTGTAAGTTGAGGAAAAAAAAATTGCCCAAAGACCATTCAGAACTCCAAATTGGTCCAATTTTTTATTTTCGCCAAAGAATATTTCAGTTAAATATTTTCTGTGATTTATCTATTTAAAATTTGGGGTAAATTTTTGTATTATCTCGAGCAAGTTCAATTCAGGCGGCATCTACAAAATATTCTACGTCCCGTCACCTGTTATTGTCCTTCAGCAGGGTACCCTTTTTTCATTGGCCGTGGTTAGATCGTTGTTGGTGCCATTACTCCTCTACAACCCACGTACATCCACTAATCTACGGCTACCATTCTCTGTCTGTCATAAGGACCTGTTAGATCCGTCATCATTTCCTTCAAGGTACCACTATAGTTGTTTTTTCTTCATGCATCAACGTACTCCTTTTTCATCGACGTTGTGGGTACGAGTCCATACATTATTTATTTTCCTTGTATGAGTTACTTTAGTTATCCTAGTACATCAGCTATTCATCGACATCTATTTACTATCATCAGCTTACATACTCAGTCATCACCTTCGTCGGTCAAATCTCTATGAGATCGACTCCTCATTAGTTCCTTCTGTCTCCCAGCTACCACCGGCCAACCACCTACTCTTCCGGTCAGGATTTGAAGGTTAAATTATGGTCTGCATTGACTCCATCATGTTCAGTGTACTTTGACTTCCATTCTCTGGCCACATCATTGTAATATGCACTCTTTCATTGATAGTCTCTTCATCGACCAGTCCTTTCCACCGACACCTCCATCGACGTACCTCTTCTTGTCACCAACTTTCAAGAATTCCTAGTCGGTGGTACTGTTGCAGTCATTGGCAGGTACTTCTGAGCTTAATTGGTAGTTTGAGTGTACGTTTTCTACACAGTCTACAGAATCCACCATCAGATCACATTGTCCCTTCGTCCAGATCATAGATCTCATCGGTGGGTTCAATATAAATCATCATTCAATACTTTTTCAGGCTCACATATCATTCGGTGTCTGCATTGCTTGTCTTCACTGCTGGGTACTTCCATTTTTATTGGCAGGTGTATTGATTGGCTTAGTATTTATATTAAAGTTTTTATTTTAACTATTGCAAAAGGTCGATGGTATATTAGTAAGCCGCGGGGTGGTGGTGGCCCCCAGGTGGCATAGCCACCGGGGCACCACCCCCGCTCCACTCCACCAGTTGCACCCGTCCACCACCAATGGTGGCAGGGTATTAAAATATTTTTTTTAACATTTTTTGAATAAGGGGGTCATATGGCCAAACCAGGAGCTTGAATTTTGACCCCAATTTGTAATTATTTTTTACACTCAGTTAGTGTGAAAGGTCCTCTTTTAGGCCTTTTTTTTCATTTCTACATAACTTTTTCTCTAGATGGCAAAATTTTGCAAATGAAATATTGTCGAAAAGGTGGTGATCTCAAATTTCCAGTGGTGCTGATGTTTCTTCAGATTTTTTTTGTTTGGTAGCTTTTATTGCTCATTGAAGTATGAAGGTCTTGTTGCACTCCCATGCTCTTCAGATTTTCTCTGCACTTCAATTTAGTTCCAAAACATCTCTCAATCGACCGTTGCTTCATAGATTCCAGATTTGTGCTAGTTTGCAAGCTTTCCAATGTTCCTTGGCATCAGGTCTGTTGTAGTTTTATCATGATTCCAACTTCAGTCAATCAGTGACTCTAATATGGTTTCAGTAGCAAACAAAAATATATTTCCTTGCTTGTCCCATTCAGGATTCTAGTGTTACTCCACAATGTACTTCTAGTGCTTCTTCTTGCAACAGGTTATCTCTTATGGGGGGGTCATATGATCTCTCTTATGAATAGAGATTGATTGGATTTGTGATGGATATCATTATTGTATTTCATCTCTCTTTTGAGGGGGATTTTTTCCCATGAGTTTTTCTCCCTTTCCTCGTTTGTGAGAGATTGCATTGTTTGTACATGGGTACCTAAAATGGCCTAGTATCCGAGACCCATCTTGCATTGTTTGCATTTGTGTGCATTCTCCCTAAGTTGCACTTAAGGGGGGGTTTTGGTGTAATTAAAAGTGTTGTACCTTGTCCTAGGTCATAATTACACCTTAGTTAAGTTTACTTAGGGACCACATAAAAGGTTGTTGGAGAATTTCCACTTTTGGAGGACTTGACATGTCATTACTTTATCACTTCCACCTTTTTTGGACACATCATGTGATTATCTCTCCACCTTTTGTGGTGATTATCACATTATCACTTTTCCACTTTAGGTGGAGTGATAGCTTTTCATAATTGTCTCATGTCATAAGATTATGACACTTGTCATAATCTTATGCCCTTCTATGTACTCACCTTGGCTATATAACCAAGGGGTCTCCTATGTATTTTTTCTCATCATATCATATTTGCATTCATTGATAAGAATACAGTTTATTCTTGTCATATTTTTTCTATCTCTCTTATGCTTGTGCTTTCTATTAGGCCTCTAGATCTTGGGTGGCTACCTTCATAGCCAATTCTTACATGGTATCAGAGCTATTGGAGTGCCTTTAGTTAGTCTTTTGGAGAGATCTTGAGAGCAATCTTGTATTTTCATGATAGAAATACCAGATTCTGGGGGGTTCCATTTTCAGACACTTTCAGTTGTAAGTTGAGGCAAAAAAAATTTGCCTGAATGCCATTCAAAACTCCAAATTGGTACAATTTTTTATTTTCACAAAAGAATATTTCAGTTAAATATTTTCTGCGATTTATCTATTCAAAATTTGGGGCAATTTTTTGTATTATATCAAGAAAATTCAATTCGAGTGGCATCTACAGAATATTTTCCGTCCCGTCACTTGTTATTGTCCTTCGGTAGGGTACACTTTTTTCATTGGCCAAGGTAAGATCCTCGTCGGTGCCATTACTCCTCTACAACCCATGTACATCCACTAATCAATGGCTACCATTGTTCGTCTGTCATAAGGACCCGTTAGATATGTCATCGTTTACTTCAAGGTACCACTATAGTTGTCTTTTCTTCATGCATCGACGTTCTCCTTTGTCATCAACATTGTGGGTACGAGTCCATACATTATTTATTTTTGTTGTACGAGTTCCTTTAGTTTTCCTAGTATATCAGCTATTCATCGACATCTATTCACTATCATTGGCTTACATACTCAACCATCACCTTCACCGGTCAAATCTCTATGAGATCGGCTCCTCATCAGTGCCTGCTATCTCCTAGCTACCGTCGGCCAACCACCTACTCTTCCCGTTAGGGTTTGAAGGTCAAATTGTGGTCTGCATTGACTCCATCAATAGTGTACTTCAACTTCCATTCTCCGACCACATCACTACAATATGTAATCTTTCATTGACAGTCTCTTCATTGACCGGTCCTTTCCACCAACACCTCCATCGATGTACCTCTTCTTGTCACCAGCTTTCAAGAATTCCCAGTTGGTGGTACTATTGTAGTCATCGGTAGTTTGAGTGTATGTTTTCTACATAGTCTATAGAATCCATGATCAGATCACATCCTCCCTTCATCTAGATCATAGAAATCATCGGCGGGCTCAACATAAATCATCATTCAATACTTTTTTCAGGCTCACATATCGTTCAGTGTCTGCATTGCTTGCCTTCACTGTCGGGTACTTCCATTTTTATTGGCAGGTGTATTGATTGGCTTAGTATTTATATTAAATTTTTTATTTTAACTATTGTAAAAGGCCGATGGTATATTAGTAAGGCGTGAGGTGGTGGTGGCCCCCGGGTGGCATAGCCACTGGGGCACCATTCTTGCTCCACTCCACAAGCTGCACCTGTCCACCACCAATGGTGGCGTGGTATTAAAAATATTTTTTTAACATTGTTTGAATAAGGGGGTTATACGGCCAAACCAGGAGGGTGAATTTTTACCCTAATTTGTATTTATTTTCTGCACTCAGTTAGTGTGAAAGGTCCTCTTTTAGGCCTTTTTTTCGTTTCTGCATAACTTTTGCTCCGGATGGCAAAATTTTACAAACAAAATATTGTCAGAAAGGTGGTGATCTCAACTTTCCAGTGGTACTAATGTTTCTTCATAATTTTGTTGTTTGGTAGCTTTTATTACTCATTGAGGTCTGAAGGTCTTGTTGCACTCCCATGCTCTTTAAATTTTCTCTGCACTTCAATTTAGTTCCATAGCATCTCTCAATCAACTGTTGCTTCATAGATTCCAAAGTTGTGCCAGTTTGCGAGTTTTCCAGTGTTCCTTGGCATCGGGTCTGCTGTTGCTTTATCATGATTTTGACATGAGTCAATTAGTGACTCTAATATGGTTTAAGTAGTAAACAAAAGTATATTTCCTTCGCTTGCCGCATTCAGGATTCCAGTGTTACTCCACAGTGTACTTTCAGTGCTTCTTGTAGTAGGTTATATCTTATGGGGGGGTCATATGATCTCTCTTATGAATAGAGATTGATTGGATGTGTGATGGATATCATTATTGTATTTCATCTCTCTTTTGAGGGGGAGTTTTTCCCATGAGGTTTTCTCCCTTTCCTCACTTGTGAGAGATCACATTGTTTGTACATGGGTACCTAACATGGCCTAGTAGTCAGGGACCCATCTTGCATTGTTTGCATTTGTTTGCATTCTCCCTAAGTTGCACTTAAGGGGGGTGTTGGTGTAATTAAAAGTGTTGTACCTTGTCCCGGGTCATAATTACACCTTAGTTAAGTTTACTTAGGGACCAAATAGGAGGTTGTTGGAGAATTTCTACTTTTGGTGGACTTGACATGGCATTACTTTATCACTTCCACCTTTTTTGGACACATCATGTGATTATCTCTCCACCTTTTGTGGTGATTATCACATTATCACTTTTCCACTTTAGGTGGAGTGATAGCTTTTCATAGTTGTCTCATGTCATAAGATTACGACACTTTTCATAATCTTATGCCCTTCTATGTACTCACCTTGGCTATATAACCAAGGGGTCTCCTATTTACTTTTTCTCATCATATCATATTTGCATTCATTGATAAGAATACAGTTTATTCTTGTCATATTATTTCTATCTCTCTTATGATTGTGGTTTCTATTAGGCCTCTAGATCTTGGGTGGCTACCTTCATAGCCAATTCTTACAAAAAGAAAAGTCAAATCAAGCTTCGACTGTTTGTTCAATTAGTTGTGAATTAGATCTAGGTTGTTTGTCTGAAAAAGAAAATGCATACTCACTCTGGGGCAATGAAACTCATGGCTGTCTATCAGGTGAGAAGGCCCGAAAGGTGAGAAATATACTCTCGGCTGGTATGTACTCACAAACACATAGGTGGCTATGGGGAAAGTCATGTTGCGGAATGGGCTTCCCACTCAACCATATCAAATTTATACCTCTTGATAACTTTAATAAGGTGCCACAAAGGAAAAATTCAGTTTGTACTTCATGAGACAAGCAAAGCTTCGTATGCTTAGAAATCATGAACAAAAAAGATGGTACCATAAGAATGCAAGTTGTGTTATGCAAGGTGGCCATGTAAATGCAGAATGTAAAGTGCAAAAGAAATGTTCAAATGAGTCTTTTTAAGTTCATGTGAGGTCTATAACTTAGGGAACATTGTGTCTAATGTCTCCTAGAGAGGAGCAATCAAAGAATAGAATATTCAAAACTTAGGGGATGTAGTACATTGAGGCCACCAAGAGGAATGTAATATGCTAAGATAAATCACACTTATGAAGGAAATCACACCCAATGTCATCCACAAAGTGACAAACACATTGTATGAAGTGACAAGTCTACACTAAGAACCAAGAATGCAAATGAATAATGCCAATGTATTCCCCCACTTTAAAGAAATTGCTACACACTGTTCTATGAGCAATTTTTTTAAAGTAGCAAAATGAAAAATGCAAAAATAAAACAAGACATGAGAGCCAACTTGGAAAGCCTTTATGCCAAGTCATATGTTTTCAAGTAAGATTGCTTCATGTAAACAAAAAAGGAACAAAACAAAGAGGGGTTTCCCTAAAGAAAGGAATACACCAAACACATAAGGGATCTATGTATTTGGGGTCAGTATGTTCCTTGCTGCATTGTTTTTTTGAAAGAGCTCAGAACTGTCATCATTCCCCAAATACACATAGAACTAGAAGAATGACACAAAGAGAGTGAAAAAAAAAAGAAGTTTGTTTTGGGTCAACATGGAAGAGACATTGCAATCCCAATGCTTTGCATCATCCCCAAAAGGTAAAACACAAGAGAAAGGAAAATGAAAAGGAAAAAAGAAAAGAAAAAGCTTTTGGGTCAACATGAAGGAGGCATTTCGGTCCCAATGCCTTGCATCATCCCCAAAAGGAAAAACATAAGAAAAAGACAAAGTAAAAGGAAAAGGGACCTTTTGGGTCAACATGGAAGAGACATAGGGCATCTCAACACTTTGCATCATCCCCAAAAGGAAAACACAAAACAAAAGAAAAAAGGAAATATACAACATATAGAAGAATAGAGGTACAAATAGAGGAAGTGCACAAAGAGAGAGAACACAAAATGCACATTATGGGGGAACATGATACACACATACAATTACACCAAAGAAAAGAAAAATAAAATGTAAAAGGGCTAGAAAATGCAAGTCAACCATCTAACAAGTCATTCACCTCCCAATCATGTTTAGTGTATTGTGCGAGTGATTGACTATCCAAAGGAAGAATTGCAAGTACTGAACTAGCGAAAGTATGAGGTTCTTCACTTGGTGTAGAAGATTTATCATTTAAGCTCATGGAAGAGGAAAATAAAGAATTCAGATCATTATGCACCTCTTTATCTATTTTAGATATTTCCTCATCATCATCATAATCCAAATTAATCATGATGGGATGATGTAGGGTAATTTCCAATGAAGGATGTATCAGGAGTTGTGGCTATTGTATTAGATCATTTTTTTGTGAGGGTTGTAACATGCTATCTCGGATCGGGTTAGGAGGAGTAGGGGGGTAGCTATTGTGTCTGTCAAGGGCGGAGGTTGATTTTCTTTGGTTTCTTCCGATTGTAACTAATGAGCAAAGAGAGTACGCCGATGCCTATGCTCTCTAGCACCATGGTTTCATTTAATTTTATTTTGAAGTTGCATAGGTGTAAGAGATGGTTGATTAGAATTGTAGATTCCTTTTCTTCCCGAAGAGGAGGAACAAAAGGAAGCAAAGATGGGTCAATCACTTTCTCTTTTTCTTTATAAACTTGTTTAATGTGAGGTGGCATGACGGGGTAGGTTTCTTTATCTCTTGGGAATTTAGATGATGAAGGTGAGGTGTTTATGGTTTTTTCGTGAGATTGCATTGTTTGTTCAGGATTGGATTCAGGTTGAAGCATTGTCTCATCTAAGATAGGCATGGCGAAAGTGGATGGGGATGTGTGGCGAAGAGATAATTCGACTATTCATTTAGCTTTGAAATTTTGATAGGAAATGAAAAACAAATATTTGCGAGGGGTGATGGGTTCCATAGGTTCAAGCCAAAAGGATTCTAAGGAAAATTACCTTTAGAGAATAATGGATTAAAGCCACTATAGTGTATGGTAAATATCTCATTGTCAAGCGGAAAGTTCAAACATTTGTGAATTATTGAAGGGGCAACTCTCGTCGAGGGAAGCCAAGGATGACCTAGCCACAGATGAAACTAATTCTATTTTGGAATGATAGAAAATGTTGCATCCAATGTTTTAGGTCCTACCTGTAATGGGAGTATGATCGATCTAATCGTAGGGTGTGCAAAACCAATATGTGTTTTAATCCATGTTGTTGGTTTTCCATAATCATCTTGATAGAGATCATGTAATACCAAAAACTCTTTTGTGATCACATTCTCACCATAGGCATGATCTATTAATTTCCCATTGGTGGTTTTATCATAGATGTGGTTGGCTATGTAAAGAGGACCATTGGGAAGGTTTTTAAGTATATCATGAGAAGAAAAAGTAATATAAAGATATTGTTTTGTGTGGCCCTTACAAGAGATAAATTCTATCGTTCCTACCATTTCATCAATAGGATTAATATGTGTAACAATTGGATTAATATATCATGTTGTTCATCAGTTGTATCAACATTCATCACATCATTATTTGAAGGTTCATTGGCTTTGACAAATGAAACATTGATTTTAGGCATGGGATTGGTAAATATTTCCTAATTCTGATTAGGGGGAGCAACTAACTTATTGCCCTAATCAGTGACACCTGCAATGGATAGACAACCAGAATCAATGAGGTCTTGTACTACATGCTTGAGACGCTTGCATTTTTTTGTGTCATGTCCATTTTGGTGATGAAAAATGACAATAATTATTTGGTTTAAAGGTGGGGGGTAAATGTTTGGTAAGGTCGAGGGGCTTAACTATAGGAAAAGTGATCATTTGTTGTTGTAACAGTTGATTCATTGTGTTGTGGAGGGTATTAGGTACAGGGGTAATCTATCTCTTCGAGTCCTCATACGTAAAGGGAACGACTACTTTAACAAAGACCACTTGATTGGCCACAGGTTGAGTTGGTTGCGGAGGAGGGGGGTTGAACTATAAAAAGCCTCTATTTGGTTTTCTAAAGTTTTTCACATTATTTTGGTTACTTTGTTCATACTTCTTAGCTCAGTTAGAAGTGGATTTTGAATCACGACTAGTAACTGAGTTGTGGTACTAGTCACAAAGGGTTGTGCACAAATGCATGAAAGAAGGGAATTTCATCATGGTCAATTTATCCTAAATTTTATTTTACAAGTTTTCAATAAACATCTTTTAGATATGTGAATTAGGAATCTTGACTTCTACTTAAGTATACAATGAGTGATAGCATGAAATGAAATCAGTGACTTTTTCATCCATATTTAGTTTACACCTCATTAAATCAGCCATTGTCTTTTTGGGAGTCATATGGACTCTTAAATGACTAATAAAGGAATAAAGAAGTTCATTAAATGATATAATTGAATGATTGGGTAAGTTTGAAAACCACTCCGAGGTAGTTTCGTTTAAATTCCTAGGAAATAATTTGGGTAACAGTTTATTGTCGAGGAAAAAATCACTGCACAAGGTTGTATAAGCATTGACATGATTAGTAGAGTCTCCTTTGCCTTTGTATTTCTCAAACCTAGGCATCTCAATTCCTTGTGGCATTGATGTGCTTAATATTTCTAAATATAATGGACTACTACAGTCATAGTATGTGTGTGGTGTGGTTTGGTTTTGGTTAATGGTATATATTTGTTGCTGCATGGAAGAAACAATGTGAAAAAGTTATGTAATGAGAGGGTCAGTGTAAGTGGTATGAGGTGGAAGGGAGAATGGTGATGTAGTGTATGTGGTGTTAGGACAAGTGAAGGGGACACTAATAGGGGTGAAGGTGGTGGATGATGGAACATTTGATGCCACAAAAGAACTAGGAATGCTAGTTGGAATAGCGAAAGAAGGAGTCACTTGACTAACTTGTTGCATGGTTATTGTAACTTGAGGATTGGTATAGGTAGGTATAGATGCTATAGTTGAAGGAGGAGGGATGTAAGCTCCTCCTTGGCTAACCATAGTGTTTGCTGGTTGAGATGTGTTAGATGTATGTTTTTGGTATATCTTGGCAATTTGTTTCATAACATCTAAGCCCTCATTACTTTCAAGCATTCGATGGATGTTATCTATAGCAGGAATTGCAGTGGTTAAATTTTTTTCAAGACACAAGTTATGCTGCAAATGTGCTAAATCCCCATGGATGTTAATGACTTTATGTTGGAGAATGGAATTAGCTTGTGTGTAAAAATGAGTTGTATGTGAAGGTAAAAGTGTACTAGTGGTAGTATCCATGCCTAATGCACCATTATCCATACCAAGAGTAGGAGCTCAAGACAACCCAAGGTTCACAACGAGTGTCTTATCGTTTGAATCCATGATTCAAGAACTTCGCCTCACTAAAGTATTATCAATAAGGCACCAAACACACACAAATACCAAAAAGGGTGGGGTTAATGCAAATGCAATGCAATCTAGGAGTTCAAAATGCAAATAACAAAAATTTTGTAAATTGAAATAGAAAAATAACAACAGAAAATTGAAATGCAGAAAATGCCCAGAAAATGCCTAAAAAATGTAGTTCAAAATGTGTAGATGGACTGGTTCACTCAGGGTGGCAAATGAGTCCAGGGATGAGATTTTTTTGTGTTTTTCAAAAAATTTGAAGTGATTTTTATGCTTTTTAGATGCAAAATGAAGATGTAGAAGCAAAATTTCAATTTTTGGAATGTTTTAAGGTGCAAAAATGAAATCTATATGAGATATTCACTAATGCAAGTTTGTAAATCCTACAATGCAAAAACAATGCAAAAAGCTAATGCAAATGCTAATGCTATGAGTTCTAGGATGTGATGCAAATTAGAAAGATAATTTTCTTAATAGGAGGGTTCACCAAAATGAACAAACAATTTTAAGGGAGTTTTTCTATGTACTTCTCTTGCACTCTTAGGGTTTTTTCACCTAAAAGGAGAGAGATAGAACCCAAAAATTGAGATGGTTCACTCAAAATAAGGAATGTATGTCATAATTATGACTAAATGCAACTAATTGATAAAGTTTATTGATTATGAATGCAAAACTATTGAAAAATGCAATGTTTGAAAACACAGTGTGATATGCAGAAATAAACTAAAAACATAAACAAATGCAAAAAAAAATGAATGAGACTGAACAGAGTGCACCTAGAGGTTGAATACTGATCCTGGAAGGTTTTGGAAACTGGAAAAATTCACTGTTGATGACCAATGGGACTCATTTGCCACTGATGGTGAATTAGCCCTGCTTCTAGTAAATTGCCCTAAAACTAGTTTCTGACTATTAGGAACTGAATTCTGAAAAAATCATCTTTTCTAGCCTATATGTGGGACTCATTCACTACTAATGGTGAATCAATACTCCTCCAAAATTCTACAAATTGAAGGATCAATTATGTAGGTTCAGATCCACACTTATTTTCTTGTCAGGTTGATGGAGTCAAATCTATAGAAAATGGATTGAATGTTGTCCCCAAGCTTGAATTAGGGTTTGGTTGACTTGAATCACTTTGATGACTTTTTGACCACTTTCGAACACCTATTTCATTTCCAAATCTTCGTACAAGACCTACACACATACAAAGAGGGGGAAAATGGTTAAGGGTTAGAGTATAGGGATTTACCTTGGTCAAATCCCACTTTGGTAATCAAACCCTTGATAAAGAAATTAAATGAAAATAAGAAAGGATGATGAATAAACAACATGCAAGTGTCCTAAAATCACCAAAACCTTGTTGTTAAAGTTTGAAGATATGTCAATGGTTGCTCTAAGATGCTTGATAATTGCTTGATCAAATGATGTAATGATGCTTTGAATACAAGAATGCTAATTTATGGTGTATGAGTGAATACGATGAATAGGTGTTAAAATGGATGGAAAAACAATTATTTATACACACGTATGCCCTCATTACACAATAATACATCACAGGACAACATAAGGTCTTAATGAATAAAAACCCAAAAGAAATTTTGAATTATTTTAAATTTTGAGCCACGAGGGACTCATTCACCACCCATGGCGAATGGGTCCCACTCTAGGCTTGCAAGTGGGTGTCAAGAATTAAGTTAAATTTAATGTTCTTTTCCATGTTTACATTAAAAAATACACTTAATTAAGTCCTATAACTGCATAAATAGGCCAAATAAAGCATAAAAAAGGTGTAATTAGTGGTGGCATGCCTAGAAAAGCATGAAATCTTGTTACAAGACTCTACAAAACTTTGAAATAGGACTTGATAAGGGATAAAAAGGTGTTTTTTAGATGAATTATAATAATAAGAGTCTAGAAAAGTGTAGAAATGTGTTACAACACTTCACAACACCTTCACAAGACATCGTAATTTGAATATTAATGACCTAATGTGAATGTTTAAGTTACATTGCAACATTAAATCAAAGAAAAATAGGTCAAGCATCACAGGAAAAAGACCTAAATAACCATGAAAATTTCAATGATCTATTTTTCTATGGTACAGGCTGACCTTTATAATAGTGTCTGAGTTAAACACGAGACGTATTATGCATTAAATTCCACACACACCCACAACAAGATTCATAAGTAAATTGGTTTTGATTTTGTGATTATTTGTTAAATTGGTCATCGCAATTGCAGTGTAGTTACCCTACTTAAACTAGTGCCATATCCTTGGAATGGAGTCAATCCTAATACCCACGTGATTTGACAACAATTTTCATACTTGAAAATACCTATAGCCTTGAAAACACTACATTATAGTATTCTCACTTAACATCTCAACCATTCACTTCTTACTAGCATCCTCAGACATGACTTATTACAAACCTACAGTTATACTCAAGCATTTACATCCATTCGTTGAATTGATGAGCAAGAATAGAGGAGTACATCCATTGGAAACCAATAGAGACAAATAAGATAACCATTGATTATATTATTCTAGTTTGTAGAACTAGTACACAAGAGAGAAAAACATATAGACACTTTATAATACTTTGTTATATATATTATCACTATCATTATGAAAGAACCATGTACATATTGAAAAAATTCATCCCTAAAACATACTACCAAAAAAATTTAGTATTCTTTCTATTTCTATGTGACCCCTTTAAAGAAAAACTGCTAACTCCACCTTCAAAGAAAAACTGGTAACTGCCCCCTCGTAATTAGCCTTGAAATCCCTTTTATTGAACAAGGGAGCAACAAGCATCAGGATGAATTACAGATTACATTTCACTTTCATTTCAAAACTAATTTCACCTGAATGTGAGAAATTCCCCAAATAGTTATAAGCAATCATTCGCAAGACAAGGGAAAGCAAAAAGAAAAATTCCAAAAATTGTTATTTGGAGAAGACCCACCAGCCTTCCAAAAGGCATTGTTGTCGCAACATCAAAACTTGCACGCCCACACCAAACCTGGAAAAGTCGACATCAACACCAAAGGCACAAACTACAAACCAACCGAAAGGAACCAAGTTAGCAGAAAGGACCAAAAACCAAGCACTAGCTTAGAAATAAAATGAGGCTCTACACTGCTTTATCAACAGTAGAGTAAGTACTCTTGCTTGGTTTCCTTATTGAAATTAGGGAGCCTACTAGCACCTCATCATCCAAGTCTTTCATATCAGCCATGGCCATAAGGTACTGGCAATACCTTGAATCAGTTTCAGTCTCGCTATCTGAGGGATCATCTAATACTTCAATGGGAGAATGATTCTTTCCTAGATAAGCTCAGTGGTATTTATTCTTCCTCGCTACCTCCCTTTCAGGCTTGTTAGATTTCTTCCCTTTACCTTTAACCAACTCCTTCAAAATAATTCTACTTTTCAAATGATAGGCACGCTTAACAATCCTTCGCGTAGATTTCTTACCAACTTTTATTTTCTTCCTCGAAGTTACATGAGCTTTAGGCATATCCTGTTCATTCTCGGGAATGTCACTTTGAGACTCAAGGGGATTGAGTCTCCTAGACCTTTGGACTAGGCTCATAGACAAGCTTAGTTTATCCATTAGGATGAGTAACTTCACCAATTTCACACAGGAAAAAGACACCTCTAACAACATATGAATCCTACCAACCCGGGGAAAAGCTTATCACAATACCTCTACAACCTTTTTACCAAAGAAACTCTTCACCAACCTCCTTACAGACTTAAGCTCAATTTTCACCATTTTGTGAGGAAAATATGGCTATCAGTCCTCATTATATTAAGCAATGCAAGTGTGCCAACCATTAATATTCAAAGAAAGCTTTATGTAAGAAAGCTAACAATCAACTACTTTTATTTTTGAACCTTAGTAGTCGATCACACATTGAGACAAATCAACAAATAATCAATCAGAATGATTAATTATGACAAAGATAATTGCATGTGCTTGATGCCTTTTCATAATTAGGAAAACCCAAGTGGATAGACACCCACTCTTTCTACATACTTAATCACATACTTAGCATTTAATAAAACCTATCTTGTCATATTTACCTACTCGCTTATAGGAATTAATTTAATTGCAATTCATCACTTGATAAGATAGCGGGGAGTGATCATGATTTAATCTCAAAATATCCGCTCATACTCGAAAAGCATTTCCCATATCTCAAACATGTACCAAACAAAACAAGTTCTAATATGGCACCTATTTTAATCTTAGTACCATTTCGGCCAAATTTTAGTAGTACTTTATCTCCCCTAAACTCCATCAGAGCCCTTAAAATATTCCACATGGAAGTTGCCAGATCGCCTACTGAGAAATAGGAGATACAATTGGGCCCCTCATGGGATGGCAGTGAGCAGTCGGGATTGACCTATGTCACCCTCCATCAACTATTGATCTCCTTTTGATACCACTCACCGATCAAAAAAGGATATTGGGCCCACCATATATAAAAGTAACACATGTCCAGTGCCTGCTAGCTCATATGACTACTTCCCATAATACATAGAATAGACATGCGCATGGGGAATGACCTAGATTGAGGCATGTGTTGTAATATCAGATGTTGATCCTTCTCCAAGCTCCACCTGCTGACCCTTTGGAATAAATGGACCCGCCACAAGACATGAAGCGTAGCAATCGCTCACTAGCCCATTAGAATAAAATAATAGGTATTAAAAAAGCTTGGGTGCATGGGGAACGGTGGTGATCAGCTCACGATGATCAAATAGTTGGTGTAGAACTTAATTTATGTGCATGCGACAAATGTTAGTCTTAAAAAGGGGGCTACTTACTAGGTAGACGGCGGTCAAGGACATGAAGACATGGATTAATACCTTAGGAAATATTAAAACCCGACCCCAAACTTAGGCAAATTATCATACAGGGTTTCAACCTTGGAAAATAATGACAACAATTTTAAAAATGACCACGGGCACCGACTAGCAACCTTAGTGCTTTGGGGCTGGTAAAAGAACAAACCTAATGGCATGAGTCACAACTTAGAGAACTGGGAAACTGCATTAGAAGGTCAACAAAAAATAGAATGCAAATCAGAATTTTCAAACTCAAAGGTTAATTTGGAAGGGTTTTTGCAACACAAACCCTAAAACAATGATGAGGAACATAACCCTAAGCCTATAACAAGGTTCCAAGCCAAATATTTCAAGATTTTAAAATTGAACCAAAGAAAATTTTGAGGGGTTCCATCAGGTTTATTGAGGATATTTTATTAGATTGGATAATTATGGGTTGGTTATCCTAGAGGAGAATTCTCATTTCCACTCTTGGTCATCTAAGTGGTAAATAGTTTCAAAGGAATTACCCATATTGATTTCAAATTTATTTTGTTTTGTACTTTATTTTCTCATAGGAATGAATCTTGAGCTATGATGTTTGCTCTAGAAAGACAATTTGAGTATTCTTTGGCATGATTTGTTTCTTCCTTTTTATTCTTATGGTAATGAGATTTGATCTTTTTTAAGGAGTGTGCATGATGTTATAATCTTATTCCCTTGGTTTGGTAATGCATTATTTGGTTTGATTTTCCTGTACTTTGATAGGCTCACATCTTGGTAGTGGCTAGAAGTGGATGATTAATTTCTCTTTATGGTTTCATAATGGGTAGCATACTTATCATGGCTTGAGAACTTAGAGGTGTTTGTAGAAGTAGAAGCTAAATATTTTTTAAATTTAGATTCTCTCTTTGGTCTTATTCTTCTTCCATGATTTTCATGTTCACATGAAATTAGAATTGATATTTTTATGGAACTATAATGATCACTACATTTGTGCTCATGTGTTTTTATTAGACTTCATTACTTTTAGTGACAACATTGTAGAATATTTGTTCATAAAATGTGCATATCTTTTTCGATGTTCCTTCGTACTATATGATATTGGTTACACCTTCTATGTGATACTATTGGTGTATGTTTGGACTCCTTGATGATTTAATTTGATTATAAATTACTCATGTAGTGGTATTTTCATGATAGTGGACTTATGATTACAAATTTGATTGGATACATGTTGATTGCATGAGGTTTAATTTTTATGATGTATATACATTAATTTTGAGTTATGCCTACTTGGATGTTTCAGAAAAGTAGTTATGGTTTCTATTCAATTGATAGTGATAATTTATTGACATGTACTTATGAATATTTATTAATATTAGATTTGTTTCTTCTATTTGGATATCATTTTGATGTAGGACTTATGATTCTATGTTACAAGTAGTGTGACATCTCATTATATTGGATCTTATCTTTTGTGCATTAGCATGATGGAGGATGGGAAAATTTATGTTTGAGATGGTAGTCATGTTGATTATTTCTACATTTATGTTGATGGAGCACATGGAACACATATTTTTTGAATGGTATGTGTTGGCTATAGGGATTGTTCTCTTAATTTTTAAGTAAAATAAGAACTCCCCAACAAAGGTGTTGGAATTTGTGCATTTCCTTTCACACCCAACAAGTCTATTGGAGGCCTCCCATCTCCAATACCTCATCAACATATTTGAAATATCTCATCTCGTTTGCCTACCAAACCTTCAACAAGGTGTTTAGAGTTAATGATTTTTTTAAACTTTGAAATTAACCATTCCTTACTAAATTCTTCTTTTTCATTCCCTTTTAAAATTTTATTTTAATAGACAAAAGACTATTTTTTTATTCTTAATCATCCAATTCTAAGCTACAACTCAAAATATTAATAGTTCATTTCCTCATATGTGTCTTCAAGCCACTCCATCATCCTAGATGTGTGAGTATGCTTGACTCATCCTAGTACTTGTGCACTCATGTGTGAGAATGCTAACTTCGAGGAATCTTAGCCTTCCACCTCTTATCTTAATCTTGACTCATCCCCATCCCTTCCTCACACACGTTTGATCATGTTATTCACATTTGTCACCCTCATGCTAACACATATCTAAGCATGCTTGACCAACCACCTTATCATATAATCTTATTAAACATGTTGATATATCCTTTCATCTTATTATTGAATGAAATCTCTTCGATTAATCTAGTATACTGCATCCTCTTTTCACACTTGTAAAGATGCTAAAGATCTTTTCAAGGGAAACCAATCCTAACACTTCATTTTATTTTCCAATCCTATCCCTCAATTTTACATTAAGGAAATATATTCAAGATTTGCTTGCCACCCTTTTGTATTAGTGAATCCTATGCTAACCTTATGTTGTTAAATTGAGAATGCATCATTTTCATAGTATCCTCATTCTATCAAATTGAGTAACATCTAGGAAAGAAGCATCCACATACCATCATACTTCATATTGGAGCACATTTTAAACAACCTAATGGAGGTTTGATGCACAATCTTATGCTATACTTTGAATTATTTGTTGCTTGCCTTCATGATTTCTCCATCTTGAATTTGATTTGTTATTTGAGTCATTGGGTTTCATTATTACATTTAACTCATTGTTTGCAGCTCAAATAATACATCCATAGTTTCTAAATACTACATATCCTTACACAAAAATGAACATCAAAACTTGAGACAAAACATTTTTTAGTAGTTCACAATCAACCAAATTGATCATGTAAGTTAAAAAATATTCCTACGTATTAAATTATTTGTACAAGTTGAAAGAATCAATCTCAACAAATACAGATTTGACCCGCAAAAACTTTCATATTATTCAAAATCCAAAATATTGAATTAATAGAAACTAAGGGACAAAATTCTATCTAACATCAACTATTGTTCTTTATTATAATTTAATATTCCTACATATTAAATTATTTGTACAAGTTGAAAGAATCAATCTCGACAAATAGAGATTTGACCCACAAAAACTTTCATATTATTCAAAATCCAAAATATTGAATTAATAGAAACTAAGGGACAAAATTCTATCTAACATCAACTATTGTTCTTTATTATAATTTAATATTCCTACATATTAAATTATTTGTACAAGTTGAAAGAATCAATCTCGACAAATAGAGATTTGACCCACAAAAACTTTCATATTATTCAAAATCCAAAATATTGAATTAATAGAAACTAAGGGACAAAATTATATCTAACATCAACTATTGTTCTTTATTATAATTTAATATTCCTACATATTAAATTATTTGTACAAGTTGAAAGAATCAATCTCGACAAATAGAGATTTGACCCACAAAAACTTTCATATTATTCAAAATCCAAAATATTGAATTAATAGAAACTAAGCGACAAAATTCTATCTAACATCAACTATTGTTCTTTATTATAATTTAATATTCCTACATATTAAATTATTTGTACAAGTTGAAAGAATCAATCTCGACAAATAGAGATTTGACCCACAAAAACTTTCATATTATTCAAAATCCAAAATATTGAATTAATAGAAACTAAGGGACAAAATTCTATCTAACATCAACTATTGTTCTTTATTATAATTTAATATTCCTACATATTAAATTAGTTGTACAAGTTGAAAGAATCAATCTCGACAAATAGAAATTTGACCCACAAAAACTTTCATATTATTCAAAGAATCAATCTCAACAAATACAAATTTCACCCACAAAATCTTTCATATTATTCAAAATCCAAAATATTGAATTAATAGAAACTAAGCGACAAAATTCTATCTAACATCAACTATTATTCTTTCTTATAATTTCGAAAATAAAATCTTCCTTGGCAGTTAATTCCATGTATTAAGTGGTTATAAATGTCATGTCCGAGCTGAAATTGTTAACTGCTTTGTATACATCCATATAATTAGGCTATATCTATGCAAAACGGATCTAATAATTTCCTTAAAGTAGTATAGGATAAAAAATAAACAAAGAAAATGCTCCGCACGTGCACAATAAAGTCAAATATGTGGAGATTACGTCAGGTTGAAGAGAGGCAGGCAGATTTCAAAAGATTTTTTAGGTGACCCGGATAGATTATGTTTTTCTCTTACACGTAATATGCCATAAGTTCAACTATGGATAGAATACAGTACGTAGACTTCACATTAATTTGAAAGGCTTCCTTAAGTGTTTTGAACTTGCTTTCCATTAATTTAAAAGGCTTCCGTATGTGTTTCCGTATGTGTTTTGAACTTGCTTTTCAAACTTGCCTTCCATTAATTTGAAAGGCTTCCGTATGTGTTTCCGTATGTGTTTTGAACTTGCTTTCCATTAATTTGAAAGGCTATGTGTTTTGAACTTGCTTTCCGCAAAGCAAACGTTCAGCAAGAACCACACGTAACTGGAAAAAAAAAACTTCTAGGACAGAAATGACAAAAATATGTAAATTTACTATGATTCCTTTGATTATTTCCGAATCAGTAATTGCGCATTTATGTTTGAGTAGTACGTAATAAATTATTGCTATTGGTGGCTAAGTCAAGACTATGGCGTTCGTACAAAATGCATGCTTTATTGTTTACCTGTCCGTCGTTTTAAACTACTTAAAATAATAATACTCAAATGGATTTGAAGGGCAAAGGTCGTATTGTTTTATGATACTTTGGTTGTTCAATATTCTTAGTAAATTGGAGAGAACAATTCTAATATTAGACACATAATATTTTATAGTTACGATCTTTTGGATGGTGGTTAGGTTTTAAATTAGGAGATTAGAATATTTTTGTATTTTTTTTAATTAATTATATATTTTTAATTTATTTTTATTTTTGAATTTATATAGTCATTTATGTTTAACAAGGTTTTAAGAAGAATCAATCTTAATAGGATGTGAGTTTATAAATTATGTAAAGGAAAAAACAAGAAATATAAGTAACTTAATTTAAAACTAAGAAGACATAAGACTTTTAGTAATGTGTTATTTCTATTCAAAAATAAATGAAAAATATACAATTAGATATTATGAATAGCAATATTTGGGATAAAAATTCCTCCAAGTAAAAAGGGGTAACACGTCAAACTAGTTTCCCTACACTATATAATTAGCCAATCTAGCATGAATGATATATTGTTTATGTTTACAATGTGATTACTATTTTGGAGCAGAAGATGAAACGATTAATGTCAAAAACTAATCAACCTTCAAACTACTTGGTTGTTGAGTTTCATTTTTCAATCCCACAACTAAAGATACGAAACTTTATGTGGATAGCATGTTTGAAGAATGTCCTTATATGGGTAGTGATTTTCAAGAGCTACATAAAGATGTGTTGGGTCTCAAATGGTGGTGTGTAGAGAAATAATGACTTACACATAGGGCACATCATCATGTTACTAAAATTTGCATGCTAGTGAAAATTACTACTAAAGCATGTGCATTCATGTAGAGTTATATTCAAATCCATGCAAGGTTATCTAAGTCTCATGTAGTTGCAAAATGATCATTCATCGCTTGTTGAATGGTGAAACTAAATTCTAAAGATTGTATGAATATGATGAGAAATGGGAACTAATCACAAAGGTACTAAATATTATATGCATTTGATGTCATTGGTACTAAATATGAAGCTACTAAAGATGTTATGCAACCATGATGAGTTACATAAAATAAACATGAAGTTGCTAAAAAATCTACAAACTTAATTTATCTCCATACTACCCTACCTTAGCCAAAACAAATAATGTCACCTTTAGAAAATACATGTGATAGTTGTCTATATGATTTCATCTTTCATGAATATGCACGAGTGCTTAGCATCCAAGTATGAAGGAAATTGAGTTGATGTTAGCTTAAGAGGTGGAAAGTGTGGCTTAAGGAGTTCAACATTGCATATAAAATTAACTATTGAGATATTAAGAGGAAAACAATTCTCCGTAGGTGCACATAGAGTGGCGTATGTCCTAAGCATTTTATAATTATTAAAATACGATAAAGATTGAAAAATGTGAATTATAAATTATTGAGAAAGAAAATGATGAATTACAACAATGTTATAAACTATATATCATCACAATGAATATAGATAATGTAAGAAGGAAACATTGGTATATATCAATTCATAAAATCACATAAAACATAAGACTCATAATTTTCAATAATTCATTGGTAAATGTTAATAGAAACATCATATACTACTCATATGCAACTCTACTCTTAATTCATTCTTAATAGATTTAAAAAATCTTTATTGTGGCTTTAGGAAAATTCACCTCTAACAATTCACCATCAGAAAATTCATGGCCAACAATTAACGGCAAGAAAATGTTAGAGTAATAAGTTATTCCACTTAATTAATTATATCTTATTGGTTAATTAATTAAGTTACTTATTCATTTAGTTGCTTAAGCTAAACTTAGGCACATTAATAATTGATTAATTATTAAGTGTGCACACTAAGGTTTCATTTTAGGGTTTCCCTTTTAGGGTTTCTTGATCTCCTTCATAAGGATTGATCTCTTTGTAATAATTTGATTCTCTTAATGCATTTTTAGTTTGAGGTTTACAAAACATCTTCTTTGGTTCTGCATGTCTTTTCCATGTGACAGGTTATTGCATGCAGGTGATCTTGGTTTTCTAAGAGAAAATTCATCACTATGATAAATTCACCTCAAGGAAAATTCACCACCAGCGATTAATTTTTTGTGGCGGCGAATTGTTGGCAGTGGTGAATTTTTCTAGCAGTGAATTTGGGGTGAATTTACCTGATGCCCTTTATTGTATATGTTGCAATTTTAAGTGTTCCATCCAATTTTTTTAATGATTTCATCAATTTTTGTTAATCTTTTTTTTACTTGAGAAAATGTCTTTTATTTTAGAATGTTTGTATAGTTTAAAGTGAGATTAGAGTCTAATGAATATCAATTTTAGTAAAAGAGAATTATAGATAATATGAAAATTTGTTTAATTTAATATAAATTCTTACAATTTATAAAAATCCTAAGAATATATATATATATATATATATATATATATATATATATATATATATATATATATATATATATATATATATATATATATATATATATATATAAAGCATAAAGTTTTATAGAAATATGTTAAATTGATATTTTTAATAAATGACAACAAATTTTAAGTTTTATGAAAGTCAATCTTATTTAGGTTAGAGCTCTAAAATTCGCATTCAATGTAACACTAATGTAATCTAAAAGGCATCAGAACTTTGTAAAACCCATTTTTTCCTCTTTCAAAAACGTAATCTAAAAGGTATCCAATCTCGCACCTATAAATACACAACAATGCCGGCCTGATCATACAAGACTTTACATTGAAATAGAAAAAGGCCGAGGGAGCTTCCAGACATTAGGATCATAATAATAAAGATGAAGTTATTCGTTATTGTATCACTTCTTAGTATCATGAATGCAGGTGTTTATGCAGCAGACCCTGATCCTCTTACAGACTACGCTGCAGGAGTAAAAAACTTCACTCTCCGCGACCTATTCACTAATGGAGATGTTACTGTTGATTCCGGAGGAATACGTGCTATGACTTCAGTCGCCAAGTATCCTGCAGCCGAGTAAGATTGTATTATTATTATTCTTGATTATTTATTATTATTATTCCAAACTCTATTCGTTTTTCAGTTGCAGTAAAAGAGTGTGGCATTGCAGATCACAGGGCCTGCAATTAGCGAGGTTCAAGATGGTTCCGTGTGGGGTAAATTTACCGCATACGCATCCGCGAGCCTCGGAAATGCTTACTCTTATCTCAGGAGGGCCTCTTCAAGTTGGTTTTGTTGACACTCAAGGTAAAACATACTCCTGCCTTGCTTCATTCATAGCCCCTTTTTTTTTGTTTTCACAGAAGCATTAAAGACCTGCTGTATAAAATTAGGTCAAGCTTTCATCGATATTCTGCATCCTGGAGATGTCACCATATTTCCGAGGGGAGTATTGCATTTTCAGCTTAATGTTGGACGTGAAGAAGCTAATTTTATCTCTGCTCTCAACAGTCAAAATCCTGGTTTTCTGGTAAGATCAATGCATTTATTTACATCTCAGTCTGTTAATATCCCATTTTCAGGACAATCATAATCCGTTACTGTTGATCATGGCAGACAAGCAGCATGTCAATTTTGAAACTTCCATTGAGAAGTGTGGCAACAGCTTTCAACATCACCCAACATGCTGTAAAGAAATTAGATTCAACGATATATGCCAGTGGAATAGGACTGAAGAAAACATCCAAAAGCGGTTGTGTTCCTGGAAGAGATATTACTGTAGACTTTTAAAATATATGTTATCTCCTTCTCCCCCACAAATAAATGGCATCTATTGGGAACGGTGCTCAATGTTTGAATTATCTATCATCTGTGATTTATCTTCGTTTAAATAAAAATGTTTAAATCATACCTCAATATTGTTGATATGAAAATATTTTCTTTATCCAGCAGCCACTCCTGGCTTTTGTATTGCCAGTTACGTGTCGTTCCGTTCGTGGTAGTGTTGTGCTGTGATATGATTTATCAGAGTTTTATTGGGATTGTAAATTACAGTGCGTGAGTACTGAAAAATATTAGGATTTTAAGCTTAAGCAAACATTATGCTTAATAACAATCGTCAAGGATCGCTAAATAAAGTGGGTTAACAATATGTAAAAATAATTTTAGGGGAGGAAATGGCAAAGCTTGTCCCACACGATACAATCTACGCTCGTCAAATCTTTCGATCATCTTATTTATGCGCTATAGTTATTATGATGATAGCGATTTCTTCGTCGATTACTCATCTTACGAACCATTCTAAACTCTATCGACTGTGAATGGTGCTCCCTCCCTGGGCAAGAAAGTCTTTGCTGCACAGTAATTTTTTGTTGTAGATGAGGTGTAAAATTGATATTGATTATCTGACTATTGAAGAATGTGATATATTAATGTCACTTTCTATTGAGTACTTGCCGAAGAATATCTATGTAATGATCAAATTAATGATATTTGTGTAATTGTTTTTGAAAGAGGAAAAAATGGGTTTTACAGAGATCTAAAACCACAAAGTTTACAAATTAAAGATAAATTCGATAAAGACACCAAAGTCGGAAAGGTTGTAAAAACAACAACAATAAAAGACCACAGCCAACAAAGGCCACAAAACCAAAAAACTAGACAAAAAGTCGATAACAGTTAAATTTGTGTCTTTAATAAATCTGTAGTCTTAGCTTCCAACTCGATCATATCCTGAACCCCCTCTTTAAGATCTGAACCATCTGGATAGTAAGAGGTGCTTTCGTTTTGAGATTGGCACAGATCCTTTTCGAGATACCTTGGTCATTATTCTTGCTTTCCTTGTTCTCTTCCAAATCAACAACCAGTGAACCCTGTTGCGTTTTTTCCAAATTTTCAGACATAGCATTGATAATAATGACATTGTGCCTAGCCATTTTAAGGTTTTGTTCTACAACTGTTTTCAAGTTATTTTTAATTTTAACCATTTTCACTTTCAAAGACTTGTACTTTTCCTTAGTGTCACCTCCTTCCTTTCCAATATTGTTTTTTTCCGTTTCCCTTCTTCATTGCTGAGAGCGGCCAACTTCAGTTCCAGCTCCTCTGATTTACTATACAGAGCCCTATTTCTTTGATTAAGATCATTAATTTCTTTATAGGCCCATTTCAAAACTCTGAAAATGCCATTGATATCATTTCTTGTAGAAGCCAAAATGTCACTAGACTGAACCCGGTCTAATATTAGGTTAACATCACTCGGATTGGGAGAGCTAGGAAATCTGGTACCTTCAAATCTGAAAGAGGCAAGAGGGGAGGGCACAAAAATTCTACTAACTTCAGGGTTCTTGGCTTTGTCTTCCAAGGAGTCAACAGAGTAGGAAACCAGCTTATTGGTAGGGGAGCCCTTAAGAACAAGATTTTTCAATGGGACAGAGTAGTCTAGGTAGGTCTCAATGTTAGCTTTAGCAAGCTGGGGTTTTCTAGATTGGGTTTTCTTCTCAGACATCTCAGAGGACAAGTGGGCTTCAACAATTCTCTCCTAGTTAGGTTGATTCTCTGAAGCCCCACTATCTGTGTCATAGTCCTCAGACGCCGTAGAGGCAACAAGTTTAGATAATGCCGACATACTTTGATAGTGTTCATATATTAATCTAATAAGACCAGGATGAAGAATAGGGTATCTCCTGGGATTTTTCTTGTGGTCCTCAAGGCTATTACTCAACGAACATAATAGGTAGTGAGGCAGAAAAATTTGTACCTTATGGAAGAAGTGGTTAAGAATGGAAAAATGATGACCATACACTCTGGTAAATATCTCGTCCAGCGTGATATACTACATTATAACACGAAGTAACTTTCTCCACAGCGCCTTGATGGTGTCAATTTTGAATTAATTGTTAGAAATTTTAACCAGTTTTAATTTCTCCTTATCCTTCTTAGGAAATCTAATGACCGCCTCATCAGAAAACCTTCTATCGCGATAAAATTCCATGCCCTCAGTGGACATTCCAGTAATCTCCCCTATAATTTTCTCATCCAACTTCACCTTTCTTCCAAAGAGAATTATTTCGCCGTTGTTCCAATTCTTCTCGAAGTAGTCTGTGGCCATAGTATCGAGCCCATGAAGTTTTTCCAGAAATGGAACTAGCTCACCTCTTTCAATCTACTTCCAAACCTTGTCATTCCTAGTGTGCACCTCATAGCTTTTTGGTTCAACTCTTTTCTTGTCCCCCCCCCATTTTTTGTTTGCACCTTACTGCAGACTCTACCAGCGTCAAGTACCTATTGCAGAATTATGCAGCTATTCTAATGCACCCACAAAGCATGTCATTTTTTCTTTCCTTTTAAGTAACATGACGCAACCCATAAAATCTCTTGATTTTGATGTACTTGGCCCCTTTCCCTTTAATCATTAAATGTATTTTCCTCTTTCCCATGCATAACATCCTAGTCTATTAACGCCCTAACTTCAGTTCTCAATTCCCTACAATTCTGCCATGTGTCCAATCCTATAATAGACTTTGCTTCATTAATCCAATTCTTTATCGACCAAGAGGGTGGGGTACTTCCTAAGAGACAATCAATAATATTTTTAGAATCCCCTTCTAGCCATAAGTTTTTTATATTCAAATTATGAGCTAACTTTAAAACTTGAAAGGATCCTATAGCCTCAACCACGTGGTTGGTTTGGTGACCTAGGGATATTTCCACAGCCGCCATAAAATTACCATTTGAATCCATTAGCATGCCTCCACTTCTAGCCATGCCCGGGTTTCCCTTCGCAGCTCCATCAAAGTTGGTCTTACACCAACTGTTAGGAGGAAAGGCCTAGTAACACCCTCCCTACTTTTCTTAGCTGGTTTGGAAGCTGATGAAATGCCCACTTTAATATTCCAATCTTTTGCTATCCTTAAATCATAGGGAGTAGACACCACAGCTTCCAAGTTAAGAGCTTTTTGAGGAATCACGTTAAATTTTTCCTTTATAAGCCTAAAAAATTTGTCAAAGACATTATTCTCTGACATCTTCTTGTCCCTAAAATGTCTATTATTATGTTCTTTCCACACTCCCCAAGCAACAAAAGGGAATAAGAAAGCCCATAACCTTCGAATGAAGGGATTTTGAGTAGGGGCTTTCCATTGTAAAAAGAACTCTTCAATGACCTGGGGGAACACCCAAGAGATATTCCAGATAGCTAATAATTTTCCCCAGATTAAGGAAACAAACAGACAATGGAGAAACAAGTGGTTAGCTAACTCCGCCTCACTCTTGCAAAAGTAGCATTTGTTGGGGATTTGAAATCCATGTTTACAAAGAGTGTCCACCATGAGAAACTTATTATGAAGCATGATCTAGAAGAAGATATTGACTTTTGGAGTTAAGTGTTTAATCCAACCTTTAGACCAGAAGGGAGGGGGCCTTGAGAAAATGACAACAAAGAGACAGTTGAAGAGACAGAGTAGTTACCCAAAGGGTTGTCCATCTAGACAAGAGTATCATCCTACTGAGGATGTCCCAAACTGATAGCCTTTAAGAAGGATTGAAGCTGAGACAACTCCTGACTAATCACGCATAAGTTGACCCAGTCTCCTTCATACCAGTAATCTTTGACAAATTCCTCAAAAGCAGCTTTACATTGCTCTGCCCATCTATTGAATCTTTCAATATTAATAAGGGTTTCCTTAAAGAGTCATTTATCCTCCCAAAATCTAGCTTGATTGCCACTTCTGATGTGTCATCCTATCCTTGATTCCAAAAATTTTTTACCAGCAATCATATCATTCGAGCAAGCTGAGCCATGAGGAAGGACATGTGAGTCCAATAGAGCTTTGAGGGACACACGACCAACCATATATTTATTTCTTAAAATTTCTTTCCATTCTCTGCCAGACGAGAAAGATCTCCATATTTGTTTGGCTAGGAGAGTATTATTAATAATTCTAATTTTTCTGAAACCTAAGCCCCCAAAGGTTTTCGGTCTGCAAACCAAATCCCATCCTAAAAGAGGCATTTTCTTTCTTTCCTCCACTCCGGACCAAAGGAATATTTTCTGAATCTTTTTAATAGCCTCAACATATTTAGTAGGGATTTTGAATAGGCTTAAAGCATAAACTGGGAGGTTCTAAAGAGAAGCTTTAAGAAGCTGAATTTTTCCAGCTTGGCTCAAAAGAGTTCCTTTCCAACCAGCCAACTTCTTTCTAAACCTGTCAATCAAAGAGCACCAAAAAGAGTTTGGGGGTTTGAGGCATAATGGAAGTCTAAGATAAGAAGAGGGTAAGGATTCCACTCTGTAACCAAGGATTCTTGCAATCTTGACCTGTCTATGCTGAGGAGTATTGAAGAAAAAGATGGAACTCTTCTATCTATTGACTATATGCCCTATCGCCTTTTCATACACATCCAAAGTTTTTTTTAGAGTCTTAGCGTCATTCACCATAGATCTTCCTATCAACATTGTGTCATCAACAAACTTTTGGTGAGAAAAAATTAGATTCATGGAAGAAGGGCTAAGACCTACAAGAGACCTCTATTCAATCAGTCTCTTAAGATTCCTTCCCAGACTTTCAGCCATTATAGTAAAAAGAATAGGTGAGATAGGGTCACCCTGTCTTAAACCTCTTGAATTTTGAAAGAATCTAGAGGGAGATCCATTCACAATGATAGATGTGGAGACCATAGTAACCAACTGATTCACCAACTGAATGACTTTGCTACTAAAACCAAACCCCCTTAGAATTTTGAATAAAAACTCCTAGTCAACACAATCATAAGCTTTAGATATTTCCAGCTTAAGAAGAAACCCTTCAGTTTTGGATTCCACAAGTGAATGAATATTCTCATGGAATGTGACTATGGAATCTAATATTTTTCTTCCAAGAACAAAACCATTCTGCTGAGGGGAAATCAACGAAGAAAGGATAGAAAGGATCCTTGAAGTCAAGACCTTTGATATGATTTTATAGAGAGAATTGCAAAGACTAATGGTTCTGAATGCCTCAAACTCCATTGCCGCTAGTTTCTTAGGAATAAGGACCACAAATTTAGAATTTAGTTCCTTAAGGAGCCTTCTGGAACCAAAGAATTCCTTAACAGCATTCACAACATCATTTTTCACAATATCGCAAAACCATTGAAAAAAGAACATAGGAAATCCATTAGGCCCAAGGGCCTTGTTTCCTTCAAAAGAAAAGACAACTTTCATGATTTCCCTCTTAGAGGGGATGGCAACAAGCTTTTCATTGTCTTCCCTAACAACTTTGGGGATGGCCTCTAATAAAAATTATGGTTATTTTGATTAATTTCCCCATTCACCAAAAGAAGATTATTATAGAAGAGGACAACTTGCTTTTTAATGTCTTCCTCTTCCTAAAATCTAGTGCCATTAACTTCTATGGAAGCGATTCTATTGGCGGCCCTGTGTTTAGAAGCAGATAAATGGAAGTACCTTGTATTTATATCTCCAACAAAGAGCCCCAATACCCTCGATCTCTGGCTCTAGAACTCCTCTTTTGCTATTATATCATGTAATTTCACCAGCAACTCATTTTCTCTATCCTTGTTATTTTCAATGTATGGGTATGTGTAGGATCATGATGGGACAAAAAGTGGCAATATGATGGGTATTTGTAGAATATGTGGCTGGCGACTTTTTTTATACCCAAAATTGATAAAATGAAAAGGGCTTTTAAAGGATATTTTCAGCTTTCCACCAATATAAATTATGCTTTACTTTGAAATTAATAAATAATTATTATTGATTTTTTATTTGAATTACAAATAAAGTCCTGATTGATAGGCTAATTGAAAAAAATCTATAGCTTTCAAACGGTATCACATTTTTTGAATCCAAAACATGCATCACATTCTATGTTTCACGTACTATAGGATTTAAAAAAAATGAATTTCATGAAGTTTTGACCAAGTTAAGGTGGTTAGACATATGAGTTTTTATATTTTGTAAAAATTTTCATAAAAAATTCATAATGTATTATTTACTTGGAAAAAAATAATAAAAAAATATGCATCACATCAGGAAATGAGTCCTCTACTTATATCTAAAATATTGTAAGAAAATATTATCATTTTATTGTGGTTAGGGTGGTCAGACAGACACCTACTTCTTATTTTTTCCCTAAAATTTAAGTACTACTGCATAGAAATTTCAAATTTTCACCTAATAGATTTTTTTTATTTTAATATAAACCTAGTCGTTTAGAAACTAAATTAAATTTTCCACAAATTCTATTCTTACATATTTTTGAAATAATATAGATAACTTATTCAAATTTTTACGTCAAGTTGCCTAACTTTGATTTTTCTGAATTTTTTGCCACTAAGGGCTTGTTTATTCCATGATGACCCTGCACATACCCGTATCCTTCCTTCTGGATTTTTTCCTCGATCTCCGCAAGCTCCATTTGAAGTTCGGATTTAATACCAAAGATGTTTCCAAATGATTCTTTTTTCCATCTTCCTAAATTGTGTTTGACTTCTCTCATTTTTTTAGCAATTCTGAACATAGCAGTGCCTAGAACATCAATATTCCACCATTTCCTAATCTCATCATAGATAAGGGGATGGGACAACCACATTCTTTCAAATCTAAAGGTAGAGTTTTTCTTCACCTTTATGGGGTCTACCACAAAGCTTATGGAAAGTGATCCAACCCAACTCTAGACAGAGCTTTAAGAGAGAAAAAATAGCTTAAAAGCCACTTATGAGAAATTAAAGTTCTATCTAACCTTACTTGAATAAGTTCCTTACCAATTCTTCTATTCGACCATGTATACTGAGCCCCTTGCAAGTCCATATCAATAAGCTCCTTGTTGTTGATGAAATTGAAAAGATCAGATTTACTCTCCTGATTCACCTGAGAGCCTCCAAATTTCTCGTCATTCAAAAGGGGAGTATTAAAATCTCCCATAACTATCCAATGGTCATTATCAAAAATCTTGCGGAAAGTAGAGAGCTCATTCCACATATTTTCTAGCTCCTTTCCCATTGGGAGCATATATGTTCGACTGAATCCAGCTAAATTTATCTATGATATGTGTGAATTTAATAGCCACATGATTGTTGCTCTCCAACAAAGGTTCCCCTTTAATGAGGTTCTGGTTCCAAAAGGTAGCAATGCCTCCTGACGCACCATTTGAACTATTTCCTTGAATCCCACAGTTCTAAAACATTTTGATCTTCTCCACCTTTTCTTTGGAAATTTTAGTTTCTTGGATGAGGAGAATATCAGGTTTATGATCCCTTACAAAATTGTGCAAAGCATCCCTCTTGTGAAGGCTATTGAGCCCTCTTATATTCCAAGACATAATCTCCATATCTTACTAAAGGATTGGAGAATCTCCGAAATGGTTTTTTGAATACCATTCGCTATATCTTGAAAGCTTTCATGCTCTCTTTTCCATTTGTTCGATCTTCTACCCTAGCTAGGCTTAGTAGCTCAACAATCCACCTTTTCTCTTGTTCTGGTAACAACTCCACTCGAAGTATTATGATGTTTGTTTTTCTCCTTCTTTTTCTTAGAATGAGAGAGGACTTCTTCCCAGTCAGTATCTTCTTGGCTCTCCATCTCTCTGCCAGATTCTCATTCCTTATCATACATTCTTCTTTGCTCCCAAGGGAGGGTATCCATTAGGCCATTCCTAGGCTGATTCAAATTATCACTTGAAAGTTCAGTGTTCTGGCTCAAATCCTCAAAGGTGTCCTTAACAAAATACGGGGTTGTATTTTCCCTGAGATTAAGAGGGTCACTCAAAGGGGAGCTTTCAACAGAGGTCATATTTAGGATGGGAATGCCAATATCCAAAGACAGACCCTAGATAGGAATGTCCTCTAATCCAGGAAACCCATTTTCTTTTCCTTTTGGTAAGATCTTAAGCGTAGAGAAAACAAAGTCCTCATCCCTTTTACCTTCCTCCATATTTTCTAGTGTTTTTTCATCATCTTCCTTAGAACCAACATTATTTCTACCCTTTTTTGGTGAATCTTCTACACATTAGGATCCTTAGATTATGTTTCATCATTATTGTGAGAGGTATTCCTCTGAGTTTCATCTTTTCTTCTAGCCTCCTCATTGGTATTGCTTGCTTGTCCTTCCCCGTCATATTTCTTTCTCCATATAGTCTTAGGGTTGGACTGGTGATTTTCTTTCTCTTTATTGACATTTAATGGACATTTCTTAGCCCAATGCCCCATTTTTCTACATTTAAAGTAGGCAAAGGGAATGGACTCAAACTATATAACTCGCATCCAGGTTCCCAGCTTAGATTGAATATCTATTGAAGAAGGAAGGTCAACACTCTGTGAAACTCCCACAAAAATTCGAGAAAACACCAACGGCTTTCTAGCAGCTATCATAGGGTCAATAGATAGAAGTTCTCCAAAAGAACTAGTAATGTCATTGAAAATTTCCTTATTCCAGTATTCTAGAGGGAGACCCGGGAGTCTTGTCCAAATTGCAACGTTCTAAAAGACAGAGTCAAAGATATTTGTGTAATTGTTAACATAGAGAAAATGTTTATCATTTTATAAATCCTAGGGCATGTATTTTTCATATTGACTATGATCATTCATCATTTATTCAAATTCATCACAAGACTCCATAAGAGTAACTTTCATTACCATAAGTATCCTTGAAACTTTGTTCAAATGGATGATTCCTTAATTGTCATAAATCTATCCTACTATTACTCTGGCTAATATATGTTACCTTCTCTAGGAATTAATTGGTAATATTGATTTAACAAAATGTATTTTGACTATCCACAGTTCCCCTCCTTTCTTTTCAATGTTTTTTCCTTTTTAGGATTATTTTATAAGACTATTTTATTATTATTTCTTCCTTATGTCATTTTAACCATGATTGATAAATAATATATTTCATGTCTTGAAAATCCTCTCATCATGATCATAGCCCTAACTTTCACATTTGTATTGAACTAATCTCTCATTTTCTTTTGGGATAATTATGATAGCAATTATGATTAATTACAGTTATTTGAAATATATATTTATTTCATGATGTGATAAATTGAGTTCTGAGGGATTTGAAAATCTCATAAGGTTTGAGACTAGTCAATTATTTGATGAGATAACATATCTTAAGAATTACTTATAAGACAGACAATCATAATTTCTCTTATTTAATGGTATGAATAATATAGAACAAATATCATTAACTATCCATACTCGTTTTATAACAATTACAAGATCCAATCACTATCCCCTATCATAAATAATAACTTTTAAGATATGCCTAGCCTCATGCCTTTATATTGCAATCACTAATAATAGGACTACTTGTACTAATATTGATTGGTTTTGTTTTGTTAAATATAAATCATTTTTTTCTTACATATATTACTATTTCATGATCTTTACCTTCATCTTCAACAAATTAAAGCAATGAATCAAGACTCTAGAACTATCATGATAAACTAATTGTGTCTTCAAACCAAACATATGTTTAGTGGCTTCCTCTTGGTAAAGCTAATTCTCCTACCCATATTTATACTTGGTTGAGTATATATTTATTAGGATATCTTATCAATAAACCAATTCTTTCATAGTATTGCATACATCTCTAATATTTGAATCTTTCAAAATATATTAAAATTAATATTTCATTTCTAAAAGCTACCTCTTATTTTAAAAATGATCATGCTTTACTTTCCACCTATCACTACAAGAAAAATAATTCAAAGGAGTATTAAATTTCTAAAAAATATAGATATCTATTTTCAACTTGTGAGTGGAAACAAGGATAAATGATACATCAATTGAAGCTATTTCTTGGAAAATTTGGAACTTACAATCATTCTTTCTCAAGGTACAAGGTCATTTAGGGCCCCTCTACAATAACCTCTCTCATTTTTATATATTTCAAATCCATTTACATGTGGTGACAAGTTTTTAGTTGATGGAAAAAAGCATCAAATGCATGTAGTGTAAAGTTGCAAGGTGGCATAATTTTTGTTATGTCCATCCTTCTACCAAACCAACAATTCCAACAAGTTTATATGGGTAATTTTATGCTAGGAAAGGTCATGTTTCTCACTCCAAAATGTCAGAATGTTCTAGGCTACATTGCACCGATGATTTCTCTTAAGAGAGAAAAGTGTGAAAAAACAACAAACTTTGATGAGTTGTTTCTCAAAAAATGTGGCATTTACAACCATTTCATCTAAAGGTATAGGGTCATGTAAGACACCTCTACAATAACCTCTCTCAGTTTTTCATATCTCTAATCTATTTTCCCATGCTGACAAGTTTTCAGTTGTTGGAAAAAGTCTCAAATGTATTGAAGAGAAAGTTGCAAGGTGCAATAATTTTCACTCTATTCATCATACAACCAATCTGATAGTTTCAACACATTTTTATGGGTAGGTTTATGCTAGAAAAGTTCATAATTTATACCCCAAAATTCTAAAATGTTCCAAGCTATATTGCACCGATGATTTCTCTTAAGAGACCAAAGTGTGAAAATGTAACAATGTTTGACAAGCTCTCTCTCAGAAACTGTGAAACAACCATTTTTTTTGAAGTTATATGACCATGTAGGATCTATCAAAAATAACCTCTTTCAAGTTTTCACATCTCCTCAAAGGTGGAAATTTTTTGTTTGGCTATGGTTTAAGATATAGAACAACAATCTTCTTCAGTTCTCATTTAATGATTCCCTAGAGATCTCAATCCAAGGATGAAGTAGGGGAAATAGATCTTGCAATAGGGTGTCCTAGGGTATGATTAGAGACTAAAGAGGGGTTCACCACCAAGATAGGGCTTGGAAAGATAAGAGATGAATGAATCATGCAAAGTACAATATAAAACCTAACTAGATGACCTAGGAAATGAAAATAAAATGTAGAATATCAAATTGGAAATGAACAAGCATGCACTTGGAAGAGTGATGTCACAAAAAAAGCTCCAAAATCTTGAAATATTGTTGTTTAATGCCTACTAGGACTCATACGCCAATTTGGGCGATTTAGTTCTAGACTAGGGTTTTTGGGTGGAAACATGAATCTGACAGTGGCGAATCTGAATCTCCTAAAATCTAGAAAATATGCTATATTGGGACTTTAATGTCACAAGTAGCATATCAGTCACACTCTACTTGTTTAGAGGGTTAAGATGTGAATCAAGTCTCTGATCTCTGGTCTTCCTTCCACACTTTGTTTTTGGGTCTAAAACCTTGATTTGTGACCTATGGGTGACTTTCTGTGAAGATAGCAACCATGTGACAAATCAATGACTTTCATCAATCTTAAAACCTAATCTTCAAAGGATATTCAAGCCTCAAGACACCAAGATATGCAATAACACATATAGAGAGAGAAAAAATGATTGATTGTTAGGAAATAGGGGTTTTCCTTGGTTAAGCCCCTTTTAGGTAATTAAACCAAATGATGATATAATGAAATATGGACATGAAATATGAACAATGATACCTTTAATGATTCCTTGTAAATATGCAATCTAACATGAAGTGGCTATGAATAATGTAGATTTAGATGTTGGAATAAGTGTAGAATAATACTTAACCTTGGATCTTGAATGCTACATCACAACACTAGCTCAACAACATTCTTGATTCTTGATAACCTTGACATGATGATGGATATTGAATTGTTGCAACAATTGATGAAGAAATCTAGCCTTGAATGCCTTATAAACACTCTTGTAAACTCTCTTGATGCTCTTGTAAAGCCTTGGAATGCTTAACTCTTGAGTGCTATACTTGATATCATGAATGCTTAGTGAAATAATGATTTCAAACCTTTTTTATATAGGAAATCCATCTAATATCTTGTTTCTTACATCCTAGAGGTTGACATTCATGAAATTTGAACTTAAAACCTTGATTTACAACTCAAAACTAGGTAAATTGGGGCCAAATGGGACTCATATGCCACTTGTAATGTATAGGTCCCATCTACATGGGATTGATATTCTCAATGTGGTGTATGGGTCCCACCAGGCCATTTTAGATAGAGAAAATCTTGGGGAGTTGTAAAATTAAGTTTATTTGAAGTCTTTGTCAAGATTTTGGTTTAAATATGCCTCAGGATGCATAATATAGGGTCTTAGGGGCTTATTAATGATGATATGAAGATCATAAATGCAAGAGGGCCCAAAAATTAATGTGAAGGTGTAAATAAATACACTTTACAACATTAAAGTAAGGAAAAATTAGGTTTACTTAGCTTAAAATGACACTAAAACCAATGTGAATGTGGAAAACACATTACAACACTAGATCAAGGAGAAATTAGTTCCCTTTTAATGTTAACCATTCCCAAATTAAGTCATAAATTAGGTTCATTTAGTTCACAAGGGCCCAAAAAGTGTGAAAATTTAATGGATGACATTTTTTGACATTACATTTAGCCCCCACTTTAGTGAGAGGGGGAACTTGCTTCAAACTCACACTAAAGTAGACATTCAAGAGGGGTCCAAGTGTATCGATGTGGATTGTATAGGATGAAAAAGATCAAGGGAGTGGTCAAGCCCCAAGATCCATGATCCTATGTCAAATCGGCATAAGCACAAAAGGACATGCACAAGGTGTATGATATGCAACATAAAGATATGCAAACATACAATGTCAATAACTAAAAGAAAGAAAAACAAAAAAAATAAAAAATAAAAATAGGTGGATCAAATCTCAACCATTTGTCCAATGCGATGTGGATTAGATCTAACATGTTTGTCCAAAAATGCACACTCAGTCTAAGGCAACGAAACTTCAGGCTATCCACTTGGTGAGTATCCAAAATGGGTGACTTAGTGAGAAAGTCATGCTTCCGTATCAGCTTCTCACCGTATAATGAGAAATTCATTCCCACATTTAGGCTTCTCATCATATGTTAACCAAACAAAAGCTATACCTCCTGATAACTTTGACAAGGCACCACATAATAATGAACTTTGAGCTTCATGAGGCAAGCAAAGCTTTGTATTCTTGAAACTTATGAACAAACAGGCTGGCTCTACAGGTAAGTAAAGTGTGTTATACAAGGTGGCCATATAATAGATATTGTAAATGTAAATTAGTGTAAGGTATGTTCAAATGGATTTTTCTTAGTTCATGTAAGGTCTCTTCTTGGGGAACATCATGCTCAATATATCCAAGAGGAAAAGTCAGAGAAATATCACGCTCTCAGACAAAATCAAGCCCAATGACACCACCAAGAAAAGGATGCATCATAAGAAGAAAGAAAATTGCACAATGAAACATGAGTGTCTCATCACGTTGGAAAAATGGTAGAGGCTTGATCCACCTCTTTTTATTTTTTCTTGTTTTTATTTTTCTTTCTTTTAGTTATTTAACATTATATGTTTGCAAGCTGGCCATATAACAAATATTGTAAATGTAAAGTGGCATAAGGTACATTCAAAGGGATTTTTCTTAGTTCATGTAAGGTCTCTTCTTAGGGAACATCATGCTCAATGTCTCCAAGAGAGGACAAGTTAGATAAATATCACACTCTTAGAGGAAATCAAGCCTAATGATACCACCAAGAAAAGGACGCATCACAAGAAGAAAGAAAATTGCACAATGAAACATGAGTGTCAATGTATGCCCGCACTTTAAAGCAATTTCTAACACCATTATTGTGGGCAACTACTTTAAAATAGAATAAGACATGAGAGCTTATTCAAAAATCCCTATGCCAAGTCATATGTTTCCAATAAGCGACGTCATGAAAAGAGAAGGGGTTGCCCCCAAAATGTATAACTCAGTATGTCACATGTGAGCCAACTTAAGGTATGTCATCCACATCCCAAGCTTTCTCTTATATATACATGAAAGGTGATAAAATAGCCAAAAGAGACAATGACAAGTGACATACAAGGAAAAAGCTACCTAACCGCTTGCCCCTACTTAGTGCAGGAGAAGGATGAGCCAAAATGATTGATGAGAAACATGCTAGAGTAAAAATAAATATCAATTAGAGGAATGAGGTGCTTCGAAACAAGTAAGAGAACCAAAATCCTTAATATGTTGAATTTTCTTACTTCTTACATTCATAGTAGAATGAACATGAAATCTATGATATGCACAAAATGAATTCTTGTAGGAAAATTTATTTCATGTTCTTGGAGGTATAGATATCAAACAATCTTGGAGGAGTCTTGACAAGATACCCTCTTGATCAAAGGTAGGGGATGTTTTGTTATTTTGTGACAAGGATATCTTTTGCTTAGTACAAGGTTTCATACCTACGTAAGATTCTTTAGATTGCAAGATTTTGTACTCTCCTTTCTAGGAGGGTGTAAAATCTATAAAATTCAAATCATTAGTGTTTTACATGATGCCTGTTGATATTAAGCGAATACTTCTCTATTTCTTTCAAAGGATAACAATCAAGACCACTAGTGTCTTTCAATTTAGGATGCACTAATGTTAAGGTCAACTTAGAAGAATCTTTTATAAGATTGTTGATATTGAGTGAAGGCTTATTTGTTTCTTTTGAGTGAAAATAACCAAGATCACTATTCTTTTCTTGTGTGTGAGGCTCTATATGGACACAAATACCTTCTTCTCTAGCACCACATCCTTTTCCACTATATCCAATTTTCTTCAAAATTTCATACCCTTTTTCATTTCTTTTGGATTCAGTGGTTGTTCATAGTCAAGTTCATCAAAGTTTGTTTGTAATTTTCTTCATATTCTAAAGTAGTTGAGGTGGATGCTTTTGAATTTTGTGTTGAAATTACTACTTTTTATTTTACCAAGTTTTTAGACTCTTTGTTTATGATCTTGTATTCTCCCATGAATGTTTGTTCAAAATCTAAGGAACCCCAATCATCTTCTAATAGCTTCGTGATTTCCTCAATATGTTTTTCTTTGTCTTTTCATTACACATGTTCTACTTGTGTAGTTGGTGTTAATATTTTTAAAGGATTTTCCTTTCCTTTCTCAAAGTTCAAACAACTGTTTAGGTTAGGGTTAGCTTCGAGTGTGTACACTTTATTGTTGTAGACTTACTTCATTACACGATGAAGATTAGAAGGTACCCCATTCATTGCATAAATCCATGGTCTACCTTAAAGGAGATTATATGAAAGATCGTGAGGAATAACATGGATTGATGTTTGTAATGTTGCATTTCTAGCTATAATAGGAAAAGTGATCATGTACCAAGGTATGTACAGGATCATCATGGAAAAAACAGGCCCTTAAGTGGCAAAAAATTCAAAAAACCAGAGTTAGGAAGATTGACGTAAAAATTTGAATAAGTTATCTATATTATTTCAAAATTATGTAAAAATAGAATCTGTAGGAAGTTGAATATAGTTTCTAAACTACTAGGTTTATTTTAAAATCTATTTGGTGAAAATTTGAAATTTCAATGCAGTAGAACTTAAATTTCAGGGAAAAAATAATAAGTAGGTGTTTGTATCACCGCCCTAACCACAATAAAATCATCATAATTTTTTACAATATTCTAGATATAAGAAGAGGACTCATGTACCAATGTGATGCATATTTTTTTGTAATTTTTTTCCAAGTAAATAATTAATTATGAATTTTTAATTACAAAATTTAAAAAATATTAAAAATTGTATGTCTGACCACCTTAATTTGGTCAAAACTTCAAGAAATTAAAATTTATTTTTTAACCCTATAGTATGTGAATCATAAAATGTGACACATGTTTTGGATTCAAAAAATGTGACACTGTTTGAAAGTTATAGGTGTTTCTCAATCAACCTATCAATAAGGACTTTAGTCATAACGCAAATAGAAAATGAATAATAATTATTTACTAAATTCAAAGTAAATCATAATTTATATTGGTGGAAAGCTAAGAATCTCCTTTAAAAACCCTTTTCGTTTCATCAATTTTGGGTTAAAAATAATCGTTAGCCACATACCCATCATATTGCCACTTTTTGGCCCATCATGATCCTACACATACCCGCCAAGTAGTTGTTTCCCTACATTGTCAAATCCCTTAATAGATAAAGATTCGGATTGAATTTTTGATTTATCCAAGCCAAGCTTATCCAAAAGGTATACACTACACACATTATGGGTCGAGCCATTGTCAACAAGGGTTCTTTTTATTCCCAACCTATTATGTATAACTATTATCATGAGAGGATCATTTTATTTTTGCAATTATAAAGGAGGGAGCTCACTTTGGTGGAAAACAATGTCAGCATTTATTCCTTGAATCATGACTTCTATGTCATTCGACTCTACAATAGAAGGGATAGGAACTTGTTGTAAATCACTTTGAACCATGTTATGATAAAGAGGGGATGCTTGAATAAGGTCCCATAATGATATCTTAGCATGAGTGTTCTTAAGTTATTCAACAAGATCATACTCCTTTCCACTTTGTGAAAGAAAATTAGGACATAGTAAGATAGGATTAGGCAATGGGAGGGATGTTGAAGCTATTTTTCTTGGTTGTGGATTGTTTAAAGTGTTATATGTATGAGAAATGGTATTATAACTCAATTATTGTGAAACATTATTCTTAGGTAGGTAAAAGATAAGTTTGGGTTTGTTTTGAGTTTGAGGTTTGTATGAAGGTGGGTAAAGAATTAGAGGGTTAAAAGGATGTCCCACACAGTATGTAGGAGGTCTATTAATCAAGGGGGATCTAAAGGACACTTGTGCATTCATAACCTCAATGGTCTTGGTTTGATGTATTTCAAGGGAAATATAGTGTCATCTCTTCACCATCGTCTAAGGATGTTGAAATTTTTTCATTCTCTTCTACCATGATATCTTCCCTAAGATGATAGTTTTTAGGAGAACTAAAAACTATATGTTCTTGACATTCAAAGATTGGTTCTTATAAAATCACTTCATTGCAACTAGGGGAATGATAAATGGTTGAATTATCTTGTTTACCAATGATGGCATTCTCTTGTTCAACAATGTTTTCCCTAGGGGAAGAGACACACATGATATTCTCATGACTTCCATCAATTGTATTTTCTAGCACCAAAGTATCTTCTTCACAACTAGGAGAGATACTAGAAGAAGAACAAATGTGATTGTCAATATTTTCCAAATTTTCACTCCTTTGTCCCATAATGTCATCCAAAATAGAATAGGTAGGGGAAGAAACACAAATAGGGTTGTCATAGATCTTAAAGGTTTGATTATCTAAAACCAACATATCTTAATCATTATCACAAGAGGGGAAGATGTTGGGAGATTAATGTAAACTAGTTGAAGTGTTATGAAGGTAGATTTCAATGGTCTATTGTTGTGTTGTGTGATCATTATGATTACTTATTGTTGTGTCCTCTTATTTAGTAATGTCTTGCCTAATAGGAGAGGTAAGAGGAGAGTAACGACTTGGGTTCTCAAAACTCTCATCGATTAGTTCTTCTAACACTAAAATATCTTCTTCACAAGGAGGAGAGATATTAGGAGAAGAATGAATATGATTGTTATGATTACCCAAGGTTTCTTTCACTAGACTAACCTCTCTCATACAAGGGATACTGGGAGAGGGATCAATGACAAACAAAAGAGAGGGGAGATGACCTCATATTCATATGCACTTAACAAAGCTTTCTTACAACACTTAACAAGATCTGAGAATAGAACATGAAACTTGTGATAACTATATATTTTTGCAATGAAAACATGATGTAATGATTTTCCTACAAATTTGAAATGTAACAATGATAGAGCAAACATGCAAAAGGATGTAATGCAATTTTTTAGATTTTGAACATGATAATTGACTGATTATGCTATGTAACAATGTGAAAATGAAATGTTGTAAATGCCATTGCATGAAATGAACCGAATTAAGCTAAATATAATGAAATGCATGTAACAAAAACTCATCCAATTGAAATAGATAACTAATGACATCAAACAAAACTATAGAAACAAAGTTTTTAATGTTGTAAAAATGTAGTTTCAGGGCTGATCCGGGACTAATTCACCCAGAGGGGCGTATGATCACTAGTCAGTGTTTTTAGAGGGGTCAAATTTTGAAAAATTCTCAACATAGAATACCTAGAAAGTAGGCAAAACACCATGTACTAGGACTAAATCGCCCAGAGGAGCATATAAGTCCCAGATTATGGTTTTTTCACTATTTTTAGAAAATTCTATGTGAATGCTATGTTTTCTAGTAAGGATGATGTTTAATCTAAGTGAAATTATAGTTTTTAGATGAATTTAAATGATGCAAGATGCAAAAATAACATGTATGCACTTTCACTAATGCAAGATATAAAAAACCTAGAATGCCACTTAACTAATGCAAACCCTAATGCAATGATACTACAAGAAAAATATAGGATTATGATGCACTCCAAATCATAATTAAGGTGTTCTAAATGTGGGTTCACCAAAATGAAAGGTGGAAAATCATCGTTTGGCTATGGTTTAGAACATCGAACAACAATCTTCTTCACTTCTCATTCAAGGATTCCCTAGAGATCTCAATCGAAGGATGAAGTAGGGCAAATAAATCTTGAAATAGGGTGTCATAGGGTATGATTAGAGACTAAAGAGGGGTTCACCATCAATATAGGGCTTGAAAAGACAAAAGATGAATGAATCGTGCAAAGTAGCATACAAAACCTAACTAGATGACCTAGAAAATGAAACTTAAATGTAGAATATCAAACTAGAATTGAACAGAGGTGCACCTGAAAGAGTGATGAGGTAAAAAAAAGCTCCAAAACCTTGAAATATTATTGTTTAATTTCCACTAGGACTCATATGCTAGTTTGGGAAATTTAGACCCAGACTAGGGTTTCTGGGTGGAAACAAGAATATGACAATGGTGAGTCTAAATCTGCTAAAATTTGGAAAATATGCTATACTGGAACTCATATTCCACAAGTGGTGTATCATTCCCACTCTTCTCTTTTGGAGAGTTAAGATCTAAATCAGGTCTTCAATCTCTACTCTTCCTTCCACACTTTGTTTCCAGGTCTAAAACCCTGATTTGTGACATGTAGGTGACTTTTCGTGAATATAGAAACCTTGTGACAACTTAATGAGTTTCTTCAACCTTAAAACCTAATATTCAAAGGATCTTCAAGCCTCAAGAAACCTAGATCTGCAATAACACATAAAAAGAGAGAAAAACTTGTTGATTGTTAGGAAATAGGGGTTTTCCTTGGTCAAACACCTTTTAGGTAATTAAACCAAACAATTATATAATAAAATAAGGACATGAAACATGAAACATGAACAATGATACCTTGAAATATGCCTTGTAAAATTGTAATTTACCATGAAGTGGCCATGAATAATTTAGAGATAGATCTTCAAATAAGTGTAGAATAATACTTAAGCTTAGATCTTGAATGCTACATCACAACACTAGCTCAACAAAATGTTTGATGCTTGATAACCTCAACATGATGATGGATCTTGAATTTTTCCAAAAATTGATGAAGAAATTTTCCCTTGTGTTGGTTGTTTTTTTACAAACCAATCAGATATCACCAAGTACCTATGAGTTTTCTAGACTCAATTCTTGAATACCTACAAGTTAGCTGGCCAACAAATGAGATGTAGAACTAATGATCCTTCTCCTACACTTTGGGCTCTACAAGACTTGGGAGGGTAGTCCCACAATGTATATCCTATGACTCTTTTAAGCAATTAATAGATACATTGCATAACAAAGTAGATGTATTCTCATCAAAGGCCAAGAAGATGAAATCCTTCAAGAAATTATCATTTCCTTGAGATAATTACACATCTAAAGCCGAGAATACAAGGAAACACAAAGCACAACAAATAATAGATCAATTCAAAAGTTATTTATAAAGTGATGTTCTCAAATTGGATGACCAGAACCATAAAGAATGCTTATAAGAATTGAGATCAATGCCATATCTATGGGCTAGGAATCAGAGAAAACTAAACTGCAAGGTAATTTAATCCTAAACATCCATGATGTACATGAGGTTTCTTTGCAATTCACAAATTAATAATTATATTCTAAGACTACTTATTAGATCCAATCTACATGCATATGAATTAATTATTTGATTTAAGCATTCTAACTGACTCCAAAAACTTGCATTATCATTTAGATATGCTCAACAACCATACATTTGACAAAATTTACTAACTAGACTCAAAGCTTAAGATAAGGCTTCAAACATATTCGCTCTGTGTTTACAAATTGCATAATTTGGATCCAAAATTAAACCAGAGACCTACACTAATGGCCTTGAATTCCCTTTTATGGAAACAAGGAAGAAAAAAAATCTTTGGGCTACGAGTACACATGTCACATCCTAATTTGACCGCTACAAGATACATTCCCTTTATAGTTATATTTACATTTTCCATTGAAAGGAATACACATGAGACAAAGATTATTTGTCCTTGTACTGAGAATAAAACTCCCTTTAAAAAGGAACATGTTGAAAAGAATAATCTTCTATCTTTTGTCGCTCATTTGTTCCATCGGAAAAAATGACAAAATGACAAAGCCAAAAAAGGTGAGCTAACATCCTTGTCAACACTCATATTATCAACAATTAACACTTATTTGCAATACTTGCTATCAAGAAACATATATGTGTTACACATTATTCTTTCAAAGGCCATACCTGTGTTATACTTGACCAATCATATATTTTTCCTTTTCTGTATATACAAACCCAATTGATCAATAAATATTCTCTTCCATTATTCATATTCAACATCAGATGGTCAATTGAAATCAATTATTTCATCCATCTTCTTCCTATATGGAGAATATTTTGTCATTACTGAATTGGATTCCTTATCAAAATCCTCCAAAAACCTAATGATAAAAGACAATTTCTCGAAAGTGTTTTTTAGAATATTAATATCAACCTTTTCACAAATAAGCTTGGCTTGAGACACAATGATGTTGTCCATTTGGTTCTTCCACATCTGCAGGGGTTTCACTTCATCACAAGTGTGTTGAATTTCTAGAAACAATGAAAAATCTGCCTGGTCATAATTAGTTTTCAATTCTCTTATTTTGTGTTCCAGTGGAGCAATATACCCTTGAAACCCTTGTTCATTAATTTCACTGAAAAATCTATAAGTTGGGATAACCTTTGGGTATCTATCTTCCTGTTGATTGGCCCCAACTGCCATGAGCTTCAACTTATCAACTCTAGGAATCCATTTATCAAGGAGTGGAGTGACCAACTCATTATCCCTCTAAGATAACCTTATTCCTCGCAGCATCAAGGAATAATTGGCATGAACACTATTTAACCTACTCTGAATATTTCTATTCATGTGCTTCAAGATAGTATGAGGGTATGTGCAGGATCATGATGGGCCAAAATGTGGCAATATGATGGGTATGTGGCTGATGACTATTTTTTTACCCAAAATTGATGAAACGAAAAGGGTTTTTAAAGGAGATTCTCAACTTTCCACTAATATAAATTATGCTTTAATTTTAATTTAATAAGTAATTATTATTAATTTTCTATTCAAATTACGACTAAAGTCCTGATTGATAGGCTGATTAAAAAATATCTATAGCTTTCAAACAGTATCACATTTTTTGAATCCAAAACATTTGTCACATTCTATGCTTCACATACTATAGGATTAAAATAAGAAAAAAATAATTTCATGAATTTTTGACCAATTTAAGGTGGTCAAACATATGAGTTTTTATATTATTTAAAAATTTGTAATAAAAAATTCATAATTAATTATTTACTTGGAAAAAAATTACAAAAAAAATGTTTCACATCAGGGTATGACTCATATACTTCTATCTAAAATATTATAAAAAAATATTATCATTTTATTATGGTTAGGGTGGTCAAACAGACACCAACTTCTTATTTTTTCCCTGAAATTTAAGTACCACTACATTGAAATTTCAAAATTTCACCAAATAGATTTCCATTTTTTTTTTAAAACCTAGTAGTTTAGAAACTACATTCAATTTGCTACAGATTCTATTGTTACATATTTTTGAAATAATATAGATAACTTATTCAAATTTTTACTTCAAGTTTCCTAACTCTGATTTTTCTGAATTTTTTGCCACTTAAGGGCCTATTTTTGCCATGATGATACTGCACATACCCATGAACAATCCTTGAATTATTCTCATACATTGTTTCTTGTGTCTATTCAAGCAATTTCTTATACACTTCAATTTGTGTGAGGATTTGTGCTCTTGTAGGATCATATGATGGGATGACACCTAATGTGCTTGGCTTCTCAATTGTGAGTGGCTCGTGCCCCAAATTGTATGGAACTATTGACATAGATTGATCCAGTGAGGGAGATTGAGAATGTGCAACTGGAGAAGTCAGTGGTGCATCACTTGAACTAGTTTGACCTTGATTTCTTAGTACTTTTACCTATTGTTTATATAATGCTACCTTAGTTTCTAACATGGCCACCTTTTGTTGACTCTTATCATATTCACCTATAATATTATTATATTTTTTCCTATAATAATCTCTTTCAAGGGTGAGGTCTTCCACTGTTGCCTTAGTAAAATTTGCAACATTCACAAGCATATCAGCTGCCTCTAAAGTTGGGGTGTTAGTGACTCTCTTTATCATCAATTGTCCACTAAAGTTTGATGGTTCAACCACTACCGACTTCCTGGATCCTAGAGATAATGACCAGATTGCTAATGCATAGCATTCTTCACTAAATGTTGATCCTCGAACTACCATCTCTACTTCTTTTGCAATTTGCAGCAAGGGCCTTTCAGACCTCCTTATTATATCGAGCACTACAATGTTAGCAATATCCCATTCAGGTAACAACAATCCACCACTCTTCTTCACAAGCTCTCTACCCTCTTTAGCAGTCATATTTTAGAATTCAACCTTCATATCCTTCCTTACATTTTCCTGAATGATAATTTTAGGGAGTTAAATATGTAAGCTCCTCTGAGTAGCAACCTTCTCTGCATATTCTAGAGCTTTATCTCTCCATACAAAATATTTGAATTCCCTTGTTTCAACAAAAGATTCATCCCCCATAAATTCTTTGTAGGCCTCAATCCTCAAATAATTTGCACTATTTAGGCCTTGAAGGTTAGCCTTTCCCACTCTAAGGTTATCCTCCCTTGATCTTGAAGCAACTTCCCTTATGGGAGAGGGAATTCCCTGTTGTATCTCCTCAAAAGTGACAAGGATATCATCATCCTCTGTATCAGAATAATCCACTACTCCTCTTACCTCAGTCTTTTTCCTTTTAAGGGGTGGCTTCTCCAATGGAGCAGGACTTCTTGGAGGTGATTCAACATCAATCACAACAAGAGGGACCTATTTTGGAGGTAATGGCACTGATGTCTCAGGAGAAACTACCCTCATTTCCTTAGAAATGGTAGGGGATGGCAATGCTTGCTCCTTATCTGTTATCTTCTTCTTCCTAGAGTAAATTCTTATTTGCTTGGGTGGCTGATAAGTAGGCCTCTCTTCTAGTACCATAGTCATGTCTTCTTCAGTTGCCACTACTTTTCCTTTATCTATGACCACTTGTTCTCTTCTCATGATACCCACTATATCCTCAAAATTATTTAAAACATGCATAATCCTATTGAATGTACTCTATATATTTGGCATAGGGTCATACTTAAGATCTCTTCTTTCAGCCCTCTCCATCATCTTATTGAAAGCAATATATTTAGACTTCCTCTCATCTATTCTGGGAAGTTAGAAATATTCCTGATTACATCCTCTGGATAGTAGAAATTGTGCAGAAAAGTACCAAGCCTTTTCTCTACCTTCAATGCATTAATAAAACCTTCAGGATCATGATTCCTTGGGTGCACATGATCCAATTTCTATGGTTCTATAAAATGCAACAACTCCTTCCATCTTCCCTTTACCATAAAAAAATTCAGCAAACACAGTCCATTCCAGGAGAAATGATCCCTTCTTTGTTGTATCAAGCAAGTGTGCCGCTTGGGAGGCTCCCAATTGCCTTATAACTTCAAGAAACCCAATCCTCAATGCCACGTCTCTTGGAGAAATAAATGGGTCTATGTTAGTGCCATAAACTTTGAAGATTGTTGTATCTAGGTATAAGATTAAATCTCCCCAATTATGGTCCAAATTCAAATTAGTTCTCTTCTCCATAGGCCTCAAGAACTCATGTATTTCCTTGGGAATCCTTGGTGGGTCATAGACCAGATATCTTCTCAATTTTGATGTGAAAGCATTATGGAACACCACATAGTTATATTTTTGTTCATCCTTATCAAGAATCTGAGTCCAACATTGGATAAGAAAGTCAATACCATCATCTATCTTTCTCAATGTCATATCCTTCTCAAAATTATTTTCCCCTTTAAATAAGAACATAGGCATCAACAAGGATGTTTACCACCATAATTTCACCCAATCCTTTCCTCCTTTCAACTCAACCAAGCCTTTATGAATATTCTCTTCCAAATATGTGGTGTAGTCATAGACAATGTTGAAGGTTGGATGCTATATATGTGCTACCATGTAACTATACTCCCTTTGCAATGTGTTAGATGGAGAGAAATTGATAATTTGGCACAAGGAGTATACAATCTTCCTGAAGTAACTTGCAAAATACATCATTGGGAAAGGTTCTAACTCATATTTACCAATCCTTATTTGCTTTCTATTTTCCTAGTGCTAGTGCTAGCAGTATGTGTAGGTAACATTATCATCTTGATCAACACTTTAGTGTTCTCATACTCTTTTCTAATGACATCCATATTAAGAGGAACCATATCAGTGTTCCATTCATGCAACTAGAAAATTATTGCAATTTCTGCTTTCATTATCCTCAACATATCCTTCCCATCAAATGTTCTAATTACCCTTGAAATTGGGTCATACCTTGAAGCAATGTCCTTCAAAAAGTTAGCATCTATATACACATTAAGAACCACTAGTTTTCCCATGTCTAATCTCCAAGGGTTGCAAAGAGGAACCCCAAGGTTTATATTCCCAAACCAATGCTGAAATAACTGCCATCCAGTATAAGGTACTTTGACATCTTTGATATAAAACATTGTCTGTCAAGTACCCCCTCACTGACTACTAGGTAATGAAACATTATCTTACCCTTGACACTTTTATTTGTGGAGGGTTTTAGTAAATCCATTACATCCTGGGATAGTAGTCTAGATTGAGTTGTAGAAGTGGTGGTTTGTCCTTTGGGTGTCATTGGCAGTGGGGCAAGCTTAGGCTGAGTTAGGGTTTTCAACACAAAAGGTTTCAATAAATGGATTCTCAATTCAAACCTAAGGCTCAACTCAAATTAAAATTCTAAAATGTCCCACAGAATTATGACCTTTTAAATACAAAATAAATCTAAATAAGACAATTAAAACAAAGCATGGAATCTCATTCGACAAGAAACACAGTGAAAACCAACCTTAGTATAGAGAATTTGAATAAAGCATAAAGTTGCATTTATTTTTTACTTATGGCTTTTACCCATGGAAAACCCTAATGCTGACCATACCACAATTTTTAAATAGCCTTTCTCAGTCTCTTGTACTCTCCAAACATGTTTGCAACTCTCAATTATGCGAGACCCAATCATCTATATTCAATTTTGGAAAAATTGAAGTAGTTTTAGAAGTTACTTCCACCATTACTGCTCGCTTGTGTGAAGCAAGAATGGATGCAACGATCGTACTTCTCAATTTTGAATATTCACCATTGATCTCCCATCAAGATGACCTTTTGGATGACTCAGATTGAGTCAATTATGTTTGAATTCCAATCGTCGTCACATGTTGATCCACTAGCCAATGAAACTTTTCCAACTGGGTACTCATTTGTCTGTCTATGGGCTCCACCTTTCCTTGTTTTCCAACAACCAAAGAAAACACATGCCAACTTCTCACAACCTTTAACTAGCCAACAACTTAATCCTGCAAGATGGGGGCAACAATAGTGATTGACCCTACCGTCACATAATAATCATTGATTAGAGTACTGAGGATGTCAGATGGATAAAGTGGAGACTAGACGCCACACTCACAGTTGTACACACATCAACATCTCATAGACCATGTGAAAATTAATGGCCATCCTTTGAAACTTGCTAGCTAGCAGGGAACAACCCAGATCAATTCCGATGATCAAAAGATCTCCCAACTTGCACATGTGATAAGATTAGTCTAAACATGGCCATGAATAGGCTGATGGCAATTTGACCATTGGGAAGATGAATTTAAACGTAATTAATTTGAAAAATATTATGGCATGACTATAAGGAGAATCTAAACAATTATCCATACGTGATGACCGACTAACTTAGGACTTGTAGCTGGTACAAAGAACGGTTTCAATGGCTCAACTCATGACTTAAATGACCGATAACCGGATGCAGTAGGTCAACATGAAATTATAAGGATGGAGATTTAAGATTGATTACTATGAAGTGAGGGTTTTTGAACTAAAACCCTAAACCCTACTCATTGACGTAGAAGCCAGAAACCTCAATAGGAAAAATTTTGCTAGATTTTTTTTCAAAATTTTCAGCAACACTACCACCTTGAATGCCTTAGAAATGCTCTAGTAAACTCTCTTGATGCTCTTGTAAAGTCTTGGAATGCTTAACTCTTGAGTGCTAGACTTGATATCAAGAATTCTTATTGAAATAATGATTTGAGACCTCATTTATATAGGCAATCCATCTAATATCATATTTATTACATCCTAGAGGTTGACATTCATGAAATTTGAACTTAAAATCTTGATTTCCCACTCAAAACGCTAAAAAGGGGCCAAATGGGACTCATACGCTACTTTTGGCATATAGGTCCCATCTGGATGGGACTAATATGGCCAAGGTGGTGTATGGGTTGCACCAGGCCTTTTTAGATAGAGAAAATCTCAGGGAGTTGGAAAATTAAGTTTATTTGATGTTTATTTCAAGATTTTGGTTGAAATATACCTCAAGATGCATAATATAGGGTCTGAGGAGCCCACAAATGATGATATGAAGTTCATAAATGCAAGAGGCCCCAAAAATTAATGTGAAGGTGCATAATAAATACATCTTACAACATTAAATTAGGGTAAAATTAAGTTTATTTAGCTTAAAAGGGCCCTAAATCCAATGTGAATGTGGAAAGCACATTACAACACTAGATCAAGGTGACATTAGGTCCATTTTAATGCTAACCATTCAAAAATTAAGTCATAAATTAGGTTCATTTAGTTCACAAGGGCCCAAGCAAGTGTGAAAATGTACTAGACAACATTTTTTGGCATTACATCTCCAATCCATTTTCCTGTGGTGACAAGTTTGCAGTTGATGGAAAAAATGCCAAATACATGTAGTGTAAAGTTGTAAGGTGGAGTACTTTTCAATCTATTTATCATATGACCAAACTAATAGTTCCAACATGTCTGAACATGTGTGTTTATGCTATAAAAGGTCCTATTTCACACTCTAGCATGCTGAAACATTTTAGGCTACATTGCACAAGTAACTTCTCTTAAGAGACCAAAGTGTGAAAAAGAAGCAAAGTTTAACAAGATCTTTTGTGGAAATTGTGGCACTTACAACCATTTCTTTTGAAGGTATGTGATCATGTGTGGTTCCTCTACAATGACCTATTTTAGTTTTTCATATCTCAAATCCATTTTCCCATGGTGACAAATTTTATGTTGATGGAAAAAGTGTCAAATGCATGTAATGTAAAATTTCAAGGTGGCATAATTTTTTCTTTGTTCATGATGGGACCAAACCAACAGTTCCAACACATCCAAATGGTTATTTTTATGCTAGGTAAGGCCATTTTTTGCATGCCATCATGCTAGAACATTCTAGGCTGCAATGCACTGACAAATTCTCTTCATATATCCTCTCATAGGTTTTCATATATCCAAAATGTTCCACCATGGTGATGATGTTTCAAATCTTCCAAAAAGTGTCAATTGTATTTAGTAAAAAATTGTCAAGAGGCATTGTTTACATTCTTCATCTCATGGGGGTAAACTAAAAATACCAACACGTTGGGGTGGCTAAAGAATAAGTCCAATTTATGATTTTTAGTCAACATAAGTGTCTTTATACTCTTATGACCAAATGATCTACACCAAAGAACTAGTCTTCTCTATTGATTGAAATCAATGGATTCATAAATGTTTTGGTCAATATAGGAATACATTTTTTTGAGATGAAGGAAAGTGTGGCAATGAAGAATACCTATATAAATTTGAATTAGTGATCATTCATGTAGAGGATGGGTACTTGAATATACTTCAACAAAATTATTGGAAAAAAATTATAATATTTTTGTACTTTATCTTGAATAAAACTTGCTTCCATGACTATATGCCAAAACTATGGCATCCAAGACAAAAAAAAAAAAATGTTGTAGATAATATAATAACTAACCAGAAAATAAAGGTGAAATGAGTGTGAAGATCACCATAAAAAATAAAATGTAAAAGGTAAAACATAAAATACCAGTGGGAAAATAAGATAGGTAAAGGTACATCATGATAAAAATATTCAAATCTTCATTGTCTTCATTTTATCAATACAATGTGATAATGCTTACAAACAATAATATATAAATCTAAAAATAAGTTATGTAGAATATAATACACTTAGATTTTAAATATTTGAAGTAAACAATCTACAAATATCCAAGGAAGCTTTTCATTATATAATGGAGGCAACATATTATTATTGAAAACTTGAAATCTAAAATTTTAACCCTTAGCTCTTTTTCCTTATGTTTTCATTACATGCTTGAGAGATAAACATCTTATAGGAACATTTTTACAGGAATAGATTGGAATAATATTTTAATCATTTATTTTTATGTCAAATAATTATTCATTTATTTATGTAGTGTGGAAAAATGTAACCGTTTACATTTTCTCACTTGTTCCCCCCTAGTTAAAATTGACTTAATAGTGCCTTAATTTAGTGTAGTTAAATGTACCCCTTTACATTTTCATAGTTACTTGGGCCCTCCTAATTTAATTGAGTTTAATTATTCCTTAATTATCCCTTTAATTAATTTAACAACCTAATTAATTATATTTTTTGAAGCAGAAACCAAACAATAATTAATGCCTAAACATAACACTTTACATTGAGCAATGTGTGTTCTAGGTATAGGGACCTAGGACCCATTCACCCATGGACAAATGGGTCCTCTCTAGACCTTTGGACTTAAATTTAAATTATGTTTTTGAAGGTATTTTAAAATCTATAAATTCATAATTCAATGTCGACTTGTGATATA
>VDFB02102049.1:0-30079 GCA_007258455.2 Sequoia sempervirens | reverse complement strand
TTTTTTTTTCCCCATTCTATAATACAATAGCTATAATTCAAATTCAAAAGGAAAGAGAAGGGGTAGAACAACTACATTTGGAATACAAGCACATAGGAAAAGTGATAAACAATAAATTTTAGGGAGTTTGAGCACAACAAAGTATACTTTCACTATGGGTGGTGATATAATCAAAAGAGAGCCATTTGCAGACAATCAACTATTGGAAGACAAATTGGTGTCACCTATTTTCCAACATATTGGATGGATGGAATATTTCTTGAAGTTGACAGAATACAATGAGGATATGATGGAGAAATTTATAGATACACTATAGCATGATGGAGCCATATTTAAGGGTTTGAAGGCTGTTGCTTCAGAGCCTGTAATTATAGAATTTTCTAGTTTTCCAAGGGAAGGAAAAGAGTTTCCAATACAGAAAAACATTGGCACTGCTAGAGATGAATTTAGAGAAAATGGAAAAAATATGGACTCACCCAACCAAGGTACTAAAAGGTTATCCTAGCCATGGGTTTTGGATTCTATTACTTCATATATCATTAAGTATCTTACATGTGATGGTAGGAAATCCTTATTATATATAGTTCATTTCAAACTCCTGAGTCATCTCCATCATAGAGAAAAGAGTTAATTTTCCAAATTTTCTCTATAATATGTTGAAAAGAATGGGATCTAAATATAAAATAAAAGGAATAAAACTACCTTGTCACATTATTGTTTGGTCACCCTATTGGTTAAAAGGATTCTAAGAAATCAACACCCACAAGTTTCATGGGAAAGCTTTATCAATTTAACCACATTGATAATATTTTAGAAGAACCTGCTATACCAGATAAAGTAGAAGAACCTTTTGTGTCAAAAAGGGAAGGATCCCTTGACCTTCATGCTTCACCTACCCATAGCAAGGATAAATCAAAAAATCATGATATGCAGGAGACTCAACCTGCAACCACTGTGAAACAACCCACAATAGAGGTTAAAAAGAAACCCATATCACTAAGAAGACATCAAGAGCCAAGAAAAGGAAAATTGGGTCTTCTTTTGTGCCTATATTAGGGTAGAAAAGACCCACAAGGTAGTCTCATCACTTAAGAGGGAAAAGGGAAATGAGGGGTACATACAAGAAACAAAAAGAAGGTGTTGTTGCAATTGAAGTAAATTTAGAATCAGAAGAAGTTCCCCCTAAGAATGTATAAACATCAATCAAACCACAATAGTATTTCTTGAGAACCTCTACATCTGATTCAGAGGATTCCTTTATTACTAGAAAATTAAGAAAGAGAACCCACAAAACCATAATATTAAGGGTTGTGAAGATGATATGGGAGAAGATAATCAATTTTTAGATAAAGATGAAGATATTTTTATTGAGGAGAGGAATGTTAAGAAAGAATTGCAGGAAGCACTTGACAAAATAAATCACTTGAAAGAATTGATGGCAAGTTATCAGTTGAAGGACAATGAAAGGGACATGAAAATTAAAGTGTTCAAGGGGGAATTGCATAAATTTGAACATGGGTCTAAGTTGGATGTTCTTGCATAGCTTGCTCTTGTGAAAATAGGGAATAAAGAACCTATGAATAAATGTAGACCTCATCAAGCTAAGACTCCAATTGGTTCTACTGTTATGTCCCTAGGATATGAATCATGGAAAATAACTAATGAATTCTATGAACAAAAAGAAGCATGGAAGAAGGAAAAATTAGAAATGACATAAAACCATGTTAGGAATCTTGAGTAGAAGGAAATTGAATTGAAAAAGATGACAGTAAGGATTGAAGAGATTGTAGATAAGTCTGCACAAATCCTAAAATGTAGGCCACTTGCCAAGGTGCATGCCCTTATATTTACAAGAGAAATTTATGTTTTTTCAATTTAGTTGAAACTGATCAGTAACTTACCAATTGCCATGAGTAGGAAATTTGAATTTATTTTTTCTGATTATACACTTGATATGTAGGATTAGTTATGTGAATTTAATTTGCATAACTATGTTGTGCCAGATAATACAAAATGGAACCCATTGATATTTGTGGAGGATTTACAAATTAGGGCATTAGCTTCTTACTTCAAAAAAGAGAAACAAACAGGTGAAATCATGCAAGATTATGTTGAAAGAGATAAATTACTTGCACTCCATATTAGAAAAGAATCAAAAGACCCTAGTGTAGTAATAGAGGAATGCAAAAGAATCTTGCAGTATAAGGGTGTAGTTAGGAAAACCATGAATTTAAGAGAAAATCATTATGCTAAGATGTAGAGACTAGATGTAGATCTCATACATCATTCTTTTCATTGTATACAAGAAAGATGGGGAAGTTTGACCCCTAAATTGCAGAAAAAGGAACCCCACTCTTTATATAACTTCATAAACATGCTTGAAAGGACTTGTGGGTATATGGATATTTCAAAAAAAAAAGTGACTCACATGGGTACCTCTTACCTTCCATCGGCCTATGATTCTCTACCCAATGCCATATTGGATAGGAGAAAAGGGTGCAAAACAAGAGGAAGCAACGAGTGTGAAATGGGAAAGAATTTCATGCTATGGACACTTTTACTTGAAGCAACTAAATGGAGTGGATGTGGTTACAAATTTCAAAGAAAATACCTTGCAATATAACCTCCAATCCTAAACTAATTTCTTGAGGAAAAGCAATATCATAGTTGGGGGGAAATGATGAGACCAAATATTAGCTATTTTTCTATTGTTCAATTCATACATTTAGACATTTCTAGAGACTCATCTCATATACATTTCTAAACATTATCTATCTTTTTATATCTTTATATTCTCTATTTTTGTCATTACATCAAACTACATCTGTTAGGTCGTTAGTAGGTTTCCCTTGGTTTTTGAATATACTTTATGTTTGTTGGTCATACGGATGCCAACACCCCCACTGAGATGCTAGTGCACCGTGTTGTCCTTCATGTCTCGCATTGTAGTCCTCTTGTAGTGAGTTGCTTAAGTCATAGTCCAGACTCTAGAAACTTGCTCACCTAACTTCCTGAAACATTTAGGTTTGTAAAAGGACAATAGTAGCCTAGTTTCTTTTCCTTTCAACCTTTAAACCTTAAAATCTTCTAAAACATTTCATTAGCTTGAGGTAGATCAGGGTAGCCTATTGTTCTAGACCCTCCTATGACCTAGGGTCCTGAGCAATCGGCCCCCCTCCTCTACAATGAGAATCTAGAGCATATGTGCAAAGATAACCAAGATGTTAGGAATATTAAAGGTGAGTAGAGTTTAGATGATTATAAGATAAGAAGAAAATAAAATGGGAGAAATTGAATCCCTTGATTTTGTGTGTAGGTATGGAGGAAGATGGAGCAATAAAAGAAAAATAAAAAAAGTGTCATGTTGATGGTAGAGAAGAAGAGACCATCATTTAAGAGGATAATTAGGACGAATAAAATTTCATGAGGTTGCAACAATAACACATTGCCTTATGAAAGGCATGGAAATCTTGGTAAATGAGGATACATGCATGGGGATAATGTTATGGAAAAATAGGAGAATGAGAATGCAACATCTATATGTCCTTTAGATGACATGATTTTTTGAAGATAAAGTGTAGTAGAGCATATTTGTGTACATGGAATATGTAGAAGAAGTGGTTAGTGCAAAGGTTAATGAGTAAGTGGATATGAATTTTTTTATTTTTTATAATGTTAGTGATGATGATTTTTTAGGTTCTATCCACTAGTAGGGTCTTCACATGTAAAGCACTTGATAAAGTGAAGATGAAAATATTGAAGGTAAATAAAATGGAAGATAATGCAATACAAACACAATACTTTTGAACATAAAATCCTCCTCACCCCTTGATGAGTGAAAATGGAGTGCACCATTGTTCCATTTGATTTGCTCTTAAGATAATGATAACATGTGGATTGTTCAATAGACTAGCATAAACTTGGTATGATTGCAAATAAAATTGAAAAATGAAAGCATAAGGGTATGATAGCTTCAAAATTCATTTTTGATGAAGGATGCGAGTATCTAAATATAGAGTCTTAAAGAGGTGAAATCAATGGTTAGGATAGATTGATAATGGATGGTTAAAATTGAATGAGGATTAGGGTTAGGATCAAAGATGTAGTCATGTAACAAGTGGCACATGAGGGATAAGATCTAAGTTTAAGATTGGGATAAGGACAAAAGTCAATGGCTAGGATTAAGAGGTGGGATTGAAATGAGTGGATAAGATGAAAAGATAGTTTGAATTTTCGGCAGGTGGCTAGATTCAGTAAGGATTTAGTTAGACATGTGAATGGGACACTTGTCACATGATGGAAATTTTAGATTATGATCCATGTGAACAAGATATACGACTAAGATTAAATGGACAAAGATAAAGGATAAAGTGAAATTAATTAAATAAAAAAAATATTTATTTAATTAATGGGATCATGTGAAAGGGAAAAAATTTGAATAAATGATAAATATTTATTTAATTAAATATTAGGATAAATATGGGGAAATGATGAATTTAATTAAAGGCTTAGAATAGAATAAAGTTAGGTGTGGTTGGGTAAGGTTAGATTTTAGGTACATCTAAAGAAAGAACATAACTAAAGCTAAAATTCTTCACAATAGTGTCATTTGTTGGTGTCAAAGGTGTACTCTCCACAAAACCTAAATGTTACCATGATCCAAGCCTAGGGAGGTTCAATTCATGTTGAAGGGATATACTTATGATAAGGTAATGAACAAGTAAGGTTCAATGCATGAGAGAGGGCAATTGTCTCTTTATTTAGGTTTTTCTAGGTCAACAAGGGTTCCTTGATGTTTGTTTTCAAGATAATAAAAGATAAATATCAAATCATAGTTCTTCTGGAAAAATAATTGTGATGTTTTTACATAACAAGGCTCATAAGATTGTCACTAAGCCCTAATGTTATTTAAGATTTAACCTCTATTTTAACATATTACAAAGAAGGCATTCATTTCATATTGTAAAGAGTTTTCCCTTATAGTGGATGCAAGTTAAAACTTATTTGATGTGCTCTTGTATTAGTAAATTAACAAAATTACTTGCCTCAAAAGTGTATTTTTCATATGCAGTCTCTCTAATAATATATTTCCTAAATATACTAGGCTTGCAAAGAAAATAGGAAAACTATTTATTTTTCTCATATGGATTGGTTTTATAGTGTGTATTTGTGATTTTGATTGTGGTGAGAAAACAAGATGTAGTGAGATTTGTGCTTTTGTGCATTTGAACTTACAAAGTCAAGTTCAAGATAAGAAAAATATATAAAAAAGTACACAATTGCTTAGTATAGTCTCGTAGTAATATAAAATGAAATAGATTACATATATATGCTCAAATAAAATGTGCTTAACCAAATCTACTTTAATAATCTAAGAATAAACAATAATTTAATATCTATAATATGATGCCAAATGAATGTGAAGAAGCCTCTAAAAAAATTGACAAGGTTATATTAATTAACTAAACATAGGCATCATACCATTTAACAATTGTAAATTAAGAAATCTACTAAGACTTTAAACAATAATATTAACACACTATTTGAAGATGTTAAGCATTAAATTGTTTTCAGATGGTTATATGGCATACATTCCTACACAAGAACTTGATTTATTAAATGGCATAAATTCATGTGGCAACCTTTCCTGAAAATCGCTATGTTGTTAAAATAAAACAACAAAGTTTTCAGATACTAATACTGTATTTTCAACGGTCCATGCATGCTTCATTTCAACCAATGTTGAAATGTATTATATTTAAATACATTTTAATGCAGCAAATTATCAATTTGAATACCCTATCAGATTTCAAGAGCTTTGAAAAAACTTGAAATTTAAACTTGAACAGATTTCCAATGCAGTACAACAAACTTCAGTGTCTTTTCAGTAATTTCTAATGCCACAAAAGACTCCAATATTTGATGGCAGATTCTAACATATCCTTTGGTAGATTGAAATTTTGGAATGTATGTTAAAAAAATAAATCTACACTATTATTTAAAATAAATAAAATGGCCACTTTTTAAAATTAAAATCTTGTAATGGCTCTCTTTTTACTGAATTTTTATTTCTTTGTAATTCATTTTTATTGAGAGCTTTGATATCATCATTAGCAAATTGAAATTTAAATTATAACTAATGTAAACAAATACATTGAAACTATATTTTTGTTAATGTTGATTTATATTTAATTTTAAAGTTTTTTATAAGGATTTATAATAAAATTATTGAATGAAAACTTTACATTCAGCTGAACATTTGGAAAACAATTAACATATCAATATTTATTATCATTATTAACATTAAAAGGGGAGTCTCATAAATGAGATGCATGCCCTATTTTATCATAGCAAAACTTATACTATATAATATACAATATTTGGATGACAAACCTAGCAAACTGATCTTACCTTGTAGAATACAAATACTCTCTCAATGTTTCAAATAGAGAGATAATAATGTCATCCATGAATTTGAAACATGGGATACTCCATGTTTTGTTGAGCCACAACATTCCCATTACAATTGAAAAGCCAACTACATAGCATGTTGCCATTCCCATATCCCACCATATATCATCCTCTGAATCTTCATTATTTTCTTCATGTACTTTTGGAGAATTAAGAGGGCTACTTGAGCATGACACATTTATTTGTAGGCTACATAAGACTAAATTGTTGGAGAAGTATGTAGAATCAAATGTCATCATCTGTCCTCCTTGTGGTATCATCCCTGATAGGTTATTATAGGACACATTAAAGTAACTCAAGGATGTGAGAAGTTGTAGCTCAGTAAGAATGGCCCCAGACAGATTATTTTTTGAAAGATCAAGTGATTCAAGTAGTGTCATATTTCCAATAGATTTAGGAATCTCACCACTTAAATGGTTTCTTGAAATGTTGAGAATAATCAAACCTTTGAGGGATCCAATATTCCAAGGAATGTTACCTGATAAACTATTGCTAGAGAGGTCAAGACATTTCACTAATCTCAAAATTTTCACAAACTCCATAACTTGTCCTTTATTGTAAATTGTTATTTCATCTACGTAATATTTTGATGTAGCTGGAGTATTAGGGTAATGTTCAAGGATTTATGTGTTTTCTGATTGATTTTCCATTGTAATTAACTTCATAAAGTCATTTGGAATAACCCTTGAATTTTTTTTTTTTGATATATCCAAAATTTGAAGATTTTGCAGTTTCATTAATTGCAATGGGATTCTACCCTTGAAATGATTTTTTTGTAATATCAAAATCTGGAGATTTTGTAAGCTTTTAACCCAATTTGAAATGTTCCCTTGCAAAATATTGTTTCTCATATCAAGGATTTGTAGATTCCTACATTCTCCAAGTGATGATGGAATATGTCCTTCAAGTGCATTGTCTCCCAATTTCAATGTCTCAAGAGAATTCATTCCCTTACATATATTTGGTATCATCCCTTTTAAGTTATTCTTCTCTAGATTTAGAACAGACAACATGGAGCAATTCTTTAAACATTGGGGAATCTGGCCACTGAACTTATTATTTGACAAATCTAAAATATTCAAACTCTTCAATTTTAAGATAGAATTTGGAATAGAACCACTAAAATTATTTTTGGCTAATGAAAGAAAACGAAGATCTTGTGCATATTTGTCAATTGATTTTGAAATTGATCCATCAAATAAGTTGTCTGAGAGATCTATGTACTCAATTGATGTGAGTTCCCAAAACCAATTTGGAATAAAGCCACTTAGAAAATTATTTGACAAATCTAAGAAAACAATGAAATATTGGGTTGAAATAAATGCAGGGAAATTTCCTTTAATATTGCATTCATGTAAAGATAACAACTGAAGCTGAAATTTGGGAATGGTAGAGGCACTAATTTTTACAATCAACATATTGTTTGAGAGATCCAAATAATAAAGTTTGGGGCAATTATTTAAAATAAAAAAATGGAAAATTTCGTTTAAGTTATTGTTGTTTAGATAAAGCACCTCAAGCTTGGATAGCTTAGCAAAGGAAGTTGGGATTGGACCACTAAAAGAGTTATCCCCAAGATCAAGCCTATTCAATTTGTAGATATTTCCTAGAGTAGGCGGAATGCTGCCATTTAATTTGTTTGAACTCAGATCAAGATGTTGCAGTTTGGAAAGATTCCCTAGAGTAGACGGAATGCTGCCATTTAATTTGTTGTAACTGAAAGAAAGATACTCTACATTGGAGAGGCTACTTATTGAGGAGTGAATAAAACCTTCCAAATTGTTCCCAGAAAGATCAAGGCGTAACAGAGGGAGAGCTCCAAGAAAGGTAGGAATCTTACCTCTAAATGAATTTTCTGAAAGATCCAACTGTCGAAGCCATGAGAGATTTGCAAAGAAGGGGGGAATTTCTCCTGAAATCCCACAACTGCTCATGTAAAGTGCGGTGAGATTGGTGAGAGAAACCAAGTATCCTTCCAACCAAGCATCTTCTGCCGTAGTGAGAGTCATGTTGCTCAGTTCAAGATGCTCCAACCCTCTCAAATGTGGTATCCACTCACCCAACTTGTTGCTCTGCAAACCATCATTCCAAGAAAGTTGAAGGAATTTCAAGGTGGACATGTTACCCATCTCCCTTGGAATGGCACCTTGGAGATGATTCCAATGGAGGTCCAAGTGCTCCAATTGTTGTAGTTTAGTCAACTCTCTTGGAATTCGACCAGTAAATCCACAGCCATGTAACCTCAGATACTTCAATCTCCTTAGCTCTCCAATTTGTGGAGGTATGGAAAGAGGGTCGAAGTAATTGTAAGCGAGGTCCAAGTGCTCCAAATGTAGCAGTTGGAATAGTCCCCCTCGAACTTCACTCCATTGAATTTTAGACTCACTGAGATCCAAATGTAGCACATGGCCAGTGTGTGGGTGGCAGCCCACTCCTTCCCAAGCGCAGCAGTTAAACCCTCTCCACGATTCCAGAGAGCCAAGCTGGTATTCTCTGGAATAAGTGAAGTTAATCCCCTGTTTGAAATCCAAAAGAGAATCTCGTTCCTCTTGTAAACATGCAGAGCAGCAAATAATAGATGGCAGCAGTAAGAACACCACCCAAATGCCCACACCCATTTTTATTGCCTTCCAAAAACAGAAAGAAAGCAATACTATTATACTTGTCAGTATGAGAGAACAGAATGAGTAGCAGACTTTGCAAATCCCAAAGGCTTCTCTTACTGATACTCTTTATCAAACAAATATTATATCTTTGACTTATCTATCTCAATTGTCTATGGATCTAGTGCAAGATTTTCACGAGGGTCGGAAATAGATTTATGTGGTGTTTAATAAATCAAAATTTAATGCTAATGAAATTTTATGAAAGTTAAAAAAAGGATTAGAGTTTTATGACTTTTCAATTTTTGAGAGTATTTTTTAAGTGTGATTTTGTTTAATTTAATAATATTTATATAATAAATATAATCAATTTAGATTAATTATTAAGTATATTTTGAATATAATATATATATATATATATATATAATGTATTTAGTTTTGTAATCAAAGAATAAATGTAGGTTGGTATAATATTGAAATTTGAAAATTTGGAGATTAAGAAGAGATCATGACAATATTTAACTTGTCTAGAAATCAAAATATTTTGCTTACACATTGTAAGTTTGTGCTTGCAAAATATGTGTGCTTGTAATTTTTGAATGCATTATAACATTTCAAGAGGTTTGAAATAAAATTGAGTACTAAATTAATGCAATGCTAGAGGAAAAAAACAACTTATCTCATTCTCATTTGACAAAACTCAACATTCTTTGTTTTATTACTCATCTCAAAATTCACTTATTCTTCACAAGCACTTAATCCAACCATCCAAGCTCACAAATCAGAGTTCCAAATTCTTGCATAACCTTCAAACACCTTAATCATCTTGAAAATGATTGATTCAAACAACTAAGTTCCTTAAAACATTAGTTTATGACCACTTCTACCAAACTATCCTCAAATGCATAACAATGACACTATTTGATCACAAACCCCAAACTTGGACTTTTAAGGCACAACCATTCAACTCTATGCTTGAGACATCTTCAGTTAAGTGTCTTTACAAAGTCTTCCCTTTCAAATGATTCATCTTTCCTTCATTGCCTATCCTATCTCTAGTAGCACTCTTAATATATACTGTCAGAAATATCTTTTCAACTAGGGCTCTATTCCAAACTGTAAACAATTTTTTGGACATCCATTTGAATGTTTTAAAACATACCAAAAGGTCCACACTAGTTTCTTTGAATAATAGTATATAAACTAGACTATCCACGTGCCAAAATAGGCCTAATTAGGTCATTACACACATAGGGCTTATTGATTCTATATACTCCAGTCCCAATTTCTCTTGGTAAATGATTCAAAAAAAAATTATCCTGACTTGTTTAAGCTTAATATACCATTGTATGTCCATTTATTTAAGCAACTTATCAAACCCTATATCATATTCCTCCAAACTGCTCTACTATATACTGTTATACAATAATTACAATCAAAATCTTGATTCTTTCACACCTTAACCTTGTGCTTTTGACCCAAAACCATTAGAAGATGGAAGAACATGCATATAAGAATAATCTCACAAAGAATCAGAAGATTCCACTGGTAAATCAAGGAGAAACATAATTATTTTTAGTCACTGTTACCCTAATAGAGGGTTTTAACTGTATATGGAAAAATTCAAATAACTTACACAAAAATTGATCAATTTGCATGAAAAAAGAAACATGTGGAAGGTGATTGATTAGTCTATCACTTACAAACATTCAACCATGTCTTCTTGCCTATACAGGGCCATACCATGCAAGAAGACCATAGATTTTTGAAGGAAAATACACATAAACAATGCTCTTTATTATTCAAATTCAACCCACAATCACCCACGAGTTCTCAAATGGTCACAAAGCCTTTTTAAAGGAAATACAACATGTCTTTTCAGTTTCAATTGCCTTGTATCAACCTAAACGATCAAAAGGGTGTAATACCTAATCCTAGGAGATATTTGTTTGGAAATGTTCATTAATGTTAAGGCAGTATCAGGTGTGAGCTAAAGTGACCATGTAAGGAAGAATAATTTGTAGAGGCAACATAGATGTCATGAAGGTATAAAAAAGGTGATGAGTTAGGTCATGCAAACAAGATAAGTTTGAATTGAAGTGGAGTGCATGATGATAGAAAATTTTCATGAAATATGTATGGTTCAATTTATGGATACACTAGTACAACTTGGTTGGTGAAAGTTGAATATTTCTATAAATATTACAAAATTTCCTATATGTTGTATTATTGTCATACAATATTTACACTATGTTGCAAAATATTTTATTGATGACTCAAAAGAAAAATCCAAGGAAAATTCGATATGGGTTTTTCGAGAGCATTCCAGTGATGTGATTTGCAGGTCCATAAAGTGAAGGATGGGACCAAAATTGAATTATATCCGCCTTTAGGTGTTTTAGGGTTTATTAGTTAAACCTTAGTTGTTGTGGTTATATATTGGCATGTTTCTTCTATTTTGGCATTCTTTATCAACAACAGTGTAGGTCCATAAGTTACAACTTATGTGTCATCCCATGGGTTAAGAAGCCCTACTAATTAGCTGGGTTTACATCTTCTTGATTGGTGGACGATAGTGTATCGATAGGAGTTTGGGACTCTCTGCTTGCTTCTTCTATTTCTATTTATGGGTTTATATTGACCCGAGATTCGACCAAGCCCTAGGCACAATAAATATTTCCTTTGAGGTTGGGACATTATAAATTGCCACCATATGAAATGTCAAAGCCACATCAAAATTACCGCCTCTTCTTCTTCTTGGTAGACCGTGGATTCATGCTATGGGTATAGTCCCATCTACCTTGCATAAATCTATTAAGTTCATTTGCAATAACTAAGTAACCATAGTCAAGGCTGACCATAAGGCTATGCATTTATATGAGATAGCAGCTTCCGATCAGGTTGCGGTTGTTCCTACTCTTATCCCTTTAGTGTCTTCCAATGTGTCAATGTTTACTCCAATAGTACCTTCTACAAAGGATACTCTTGAGATAGATGTTCCTAGAGAAGATCCTTCTGAAGCAAGAAATCCTAAGTCTGCTCCTACCTCTTTTCAAGGAAATACATGTCTTGGTGATGATTGGGGTTCTTTAGAATTTATAGAATCCTTCATTATAAAATATAAAGTCAACACGATCCACTTAAGCTTTCCAATAATTTCATCCAAACTTGCTATCAAAGATGATTATTCTTCTACATCGTGGGATAATGTGAACACAAATTGTAATGTTTTTAATGTTGATCCTCCTTCTAAGGAAGATGATCACACTTTTTTTAAAGAGGTTAATGTTGGAAATCCTATCAAGAAGGCTGATGGTGATCCCATAGATGAGTATAATCCCCATTTCTAGAATAATTCTCTTTATGAAGATCCTCCTTTTCAAAATTTGAAAACACGTTATCGCCCTAACTTTAAGCTTGTCACTAAATATGGCTATGGGCGTAAAGGTTGTGGACATAACAAACAAGGCATTCATGTCCCTATAGAATGTGTACCTTGTCAATATAATTTGGGACTTGGTTGCTCAGATGAATGATCTAAATGGAAACCATGGTTGAATGACATGAATTCTGCTCAATCTTGTTCTCCTAAATTGATTCATCCTCCATTATCTAATGTCTTCATGTCTTCTTCTTATGAGTAGTCAAAATTTTCTCCACAAGAGAAAGGGTTACTTCTTGCTCCTCATTCTTTATCTGAGCAAGAGTGTATCTTGTTGAGGCTTCTCCAAGCCAACTTGATTACTCTTCCTCCTCCTACACATAAAAAATTTCATAAGCATGATCAAGCAAAACATCCTTTCTGTGCATACCATTGAGTGTCTGGCCATTCCACTAGTGAATGTACGACATTGAAGGATAAAATGCAACAATTTTGTGATTCTGGTGTCATCACTCTTCCATTTTTTTGGTGCACCTCTCTCTTTTCTTTGCATGACAAGTGATATCGAGGTCTACCTCTATCCTGTATCTTCTATATTATCTTGCATGGTTCTTCTCCCCTATATGTTGGGGCAGTGATAACTTGTTCTGGAGATGTGCATCCTTCTGAAGGACCCCCTTCTCTTTTCTATGTATTTCAAATGAAGCATCCCTTGAGTGGACCCCTTTTTCTTTTTACGGGTTCCCAAGGGAACCCCCTTTGAAATCTTCTCCTTCAAATGAATTCTATGACATCTAGCTTGGGGGCAGCTTGACTAGGCCTATCTTGTATCTTTGTGTCTAGCTTGGGGGCAGCCTGACTAGAAATTGCTTTTCAAATAGTGTGTTCCTTGAGTGGACCCCTTTTCTTTTGAAGGGTTCTAGAGGGACTTTTTTGAAAGCTTTGAAATTGCGGACTATTTGTGTGACTGTCTATCTACCTGCGTGGCTTTCTCAATTTGACATGTTTTATCTATGGATTGACATGTTGATTTGCAAGACCAAGCACTTATGAAGCTTCTTTTTCAATCATAATCTGTGGAGCCTCCCACATAGGGCTTCCCTAGGGAGAGAGTGCTTGGGGTGCCTTCTTTGCAAGTCTAAGGACCTGTAAAGTGCTTGCATCCTGCAAGATCTTTTTTTTAACTTTGTAGGAGAGAGTACCTGCAAAGCCTTGTGTTCACCTTTCGTAGGTTTGAAGATCGATGACACATTTCAACATTTCCACAGGAGAGAGTACCTTGGAGCCATCTCTCTTGGAATTTTTATTCCTTTCTCTCTCTTAAATTCTCTTCTCTCTTCTCTTCTCAAATTGTATATATTGGGTTGAACATCTACATCTTCTTCATCCTGAGTATTTGCTCTTTCTCTCTATGACATTGGTTGCTTCCCTAACTTTTGGGTGCATTATTCTCTTGAAGTAATCAATCCTTACCTTCTTCTCTCCATTTAAGAATTCTTTTGTGTGTTATTTCTTAATTTGGGGACGACACATAATATTAAGACAACCTTTAATATCAAGGTCTCTTTCACTTTGCTAACTCAAATCTTGTTAGTTTGATGTGTGTCATGTGTTTTTATGTTCTAACCCCATGATATAATGGATTTTTATGTTTTGACATTGATGTCTTGTGCAAGATTTTATTGTTTAATGCATTTGTTTTGTAGGTCTTCAACCTGGAGGCATGCTTCCTTGGTTCAAAGAGTTGACTACTTCCTCTAAATTATCCTTTGGTATCATGATGTTATTTACGTTTAGTAGATTTCCTTTAGCGTACATATTAATGTAGATTCATATGCCCACTAAAATGGGGCAAAATGTAATGTCATAAAATTGTACCTTGTGTAATTTCACATACATTCTTCTATCCACTTTAGTGTCCACTCCCTTAGCACTTGTGTAGGCTCATTTTAGCCCTTGCATCAACCCTTTTCCCCTCTCAGGATGCTTAGGGGCCCCTTTTCAACAACTACCTTCACGTGTTAGCTTTGCTTCAAACCTTGTGCTTTTCCCATTCTTTTCGTTTTGTAGCATGTGTTTGGACACTAGCACATTGCACAAATTTTTGGGCACCACGATAGCATCTTGTGACATTCTGACATTCAAATAGTCATTTTCGAGCATGATTTCCACTTTCTAACTCCTTTTGTTACTGGTAATGGCTCGAGACACCTTGTAATAGCTCAAGAAGCTTCTTTTCACTCTTTAAAATCCATATTTTCAATTCATTTGGTCTTCTTCTTGATCTCTCCCTCTTGGACATACTCTCTGGCTCTTGCTATCTTGCTTGCACAACTCTTTACAGCTTGCTACAAGAACACTCTCAAGCTCTTACAACGCTCTTTACAACTCTCGTTTCTCTTGTAGTTTTATCTCTCTCTCTTTGGATTCCCTAAGAATCACAACTAATATCTCTATTACCTTGTGCTTGTGAGCATCCTGGGATTTCACATATCCCCTATCAATTGCATCTTTATCTCATGATACGGGTTCCCCTCCTTGAGCGAGGATTGCTTTTATCACATCATATTTTCTTACATTGTTCACTTTCTCTATCTATTTGGCTATTTGTGTAGGTGGGAAAACCAAAATGAGTGTTTGACTAAGGAAAAACCCTATATAACCCCAACACTTTCTCTCAATCTTACATGTGCATGTATTGAAGATATTCATGTGTCAGAGGCTTCATTACTTGGGTTGTTGTGAGAAGTTTTCTTTCTCTATCCTCTTTAGTTATATCCTTTACTTTATTCTAATTATGTTGTATTGTATTACTTTCTTGCATTTTGGAAGTTCTTAGTAATTAGATTGCTAGTAGTAACTTTGTTGTTTTATGTGGCATTCTCGATTTTTGGTCTATACAAGACACCAACACTATCCTCCTTTGGCTGAAAATTTTCTAGTTTTTCTAGAAAGCCTTTGTGACCTACTCTTTCTGATTATAAAACTCTTGCATTGTTCCTTGAGGTAGTTTAGGGTAGTTCACCCCCTGGGATTCTCTTGAGAATAAAGAGACTCATGAGTAGTGAATCCCCCTTCTCTACACTTCCTGTAGCAACCAATGTTTTGATCATTTTTTTAACTCTCAACCACCATCCTAAAATATAATATCATGTCATAAGCTACACAATTTTCTACACTTGAAGATTGTCAAAGACCGTTAACATGAGAACATCATTTTGTATTATGATTTCCATCAAAAATTGATTGAACCCTTTTTCACATATCTTAGTAAATGTATCATCACACCAAAACTTAACAAAGACCGCACTTTAAACTTCTCCATGTTTAACAAACTTACTCATATCACTGTCATGTGATTTGAGCATTGTTGTCAATAATTCAGTAGTTTTTGTCCTCTCTAGCATGAAAAATAGTCACCATGGTTCCATTATGGCCTACTTCCATAGAAAAATCTTTCATACATCTCTTAGAGTTAGCATAATTAGTTCCAAAATTTAGAGCCATGAACAATCATTCATCATTTTCATCATCCGGCTAATCAGATTCATCATCAAATGTACTGGCATCTTCTTTAACATAATAACTTCCCTTAATTGATTTATTAGAACTCCTTAAATTTATTATTTGAAGCTTTGAATGGACATCTTGAAGCATAAAGTCCTATCTTTCTACAATTGATACATTTGAAAGGTAACTTACCTCTATATTTCTAGGTACTTGCCTTTTTGATCTCACAAAAATTTTGCTTCTATTAACTCATCAAAATCATTTGATTAGATTCCTCATTCTTCTATGCTTTGCAAAATTTAGTAGTCTATTTCTTGATCACTTGGACCAAACTCTCTTAATTAAAAGGTAGTTAAAGCACCAAACAATTGATCTCTAGAATAATGATCTAAATTCAAAGCTTCTTCAATAGTAGAAACCTTAAGACTATAATATTTAGGAAGAGTTTTTAATACCTTCTTTACCACCTCATCTTCTTCAATTTTTCCACCAAGGCCTCTAATAGAATTGAAAACTTTGTCCACTCTATGCATATAACCTATAATATCTTCATCTTCTTTCATCCTTAGGGTTCCAAACTTAGTCTTTAGATTTTGTATCTTTGCTTGCTTGACCTTATCATCTCCTTCATAAACACTTTCCATCTTCTTCCAAATTTTTTTAGCAAATTTGTAGCTCATAACCTTCACAAGTTTTGAATTAGAAAGACCACTCTAGAGAGCATACCTTTCTTTATCATTGTTCTCATAAGCCTTGACCTCATCATCAGTTGATGATCCATTAGTAGAAATTGTATATCCATCTTCAATTGAATTATAAACTCCAAGCCCTAGGGAAATAAGAAAACCTTCCATCCTAGTCTTCCAAAATGCATAATTGTATCCATCAAATAGAGGAGCCACCTTTTTGTGTGCCATCGGATCTAACTCAAGTGTTAAGCTTACTTCTAAGGAACCTTGCTCTGATACCAATTGTTGAATGCACAAGACAACTAATAGGGAGGTAAATCCTCATTACTTTTTGATCTATATTAGTCTCTTAAACCCTAACAACCATTGAACTCTTATCATGCATTAGCATAATATAAACATGAGAAATAGTAATGTAAACACATCCAAACACATGAGAACACCAAAATGGAAAACCCAAGAAGGAAAAAAGGACAATGAGGATTAAATCACTATATAAAGTAATTGCAACATTGAATAAAATAGGCTCACTACCCAAAAGAAATAAGGGCTCATGGCCAATGGCTCACTGCTAGATTAGAAAGAAGAAGAAAGGAGATTATTACAATGTGAAATCCATCTTAGAGCAACATAAATGATCCACCACTACTTCACTAGGTCATTTGCACTCTCTTTCAAGAATGTAGACACCTTATACTCATTGCTTCTAGCAGTCTTAGGTATTAAATCTCACACTATATTTCATAGTTTTTCACTTTGCATCTCAACACTTTGAACCACACACATCACACTCTTATCCTCCATCAATTCATCACACATATATACCATCTTCAACCTTGAAAAAAATCTACAAGGCTGGTTATACACTTCAAACGTGCAAATTCAAATTGGGTTAGCACCAAAACATTCCTGTAGTGGAGAGGAATGAAGGCAAACCATAAATCCACATATAAATGCCACACCACACTTCCAAAAGTATGGAAACATATCCACAATTAGTGTAAACACCCTAGGTCGGTCAAACCTATGTTAACACCATTAAACATTTAAGTACACACTTCATTTGATCCAAAGATGACTTGTGAACCACATACAATACTTAAACACAATCTAGAATATTCCATCAACATCTTGAAATCCAAAAAAACCCTTCACAACATCACACACCTGAGAGATATATTCATTATGTATAACTAGTTAACCTTCTACACAATATAACACATGAATCTAGCCTTATTGAGCACCAAAACTCAAACAACTTAGACCGAAGATAGATATGAAGAATATAAGCACACTCTTAGATCCATAAGACCAGAAACGATAACATGAAGAAATGCAAAGAAAAACCATTTCTCCTAGACAACACTACTTCACATTTCACACACTGGTGAACACTTCTTCTGTTGAACAATCCAGAACATGAAACTTTGGATATAATGCCTATGAACACCTCTGATCAATGTATTCAAACCATACAACTAGATATTTAACCATGAAGAAATGTGGAGAAAAATACTAAACACTACTCTACCACATTAAACATTCTTTTAGTCAAATTTTCTGAAAAGCACTTGGAAATAAAGCACCACAAACACCAACTCAACATTTGGAACACTCCTATCACCATATCAACCATACAACATGTTGAACATCCACAAACATATGCTCATCAAAGTAACACTAGAGGTTGACATAAGTGAGACTACTAATGACAACATAATGCAACCAATCAAAGCATCTCCATAGATTGACATTAATGTAACAACAAAGATCTGTTGACATCAATAACAACACAAACTTCCAACAACATGTAAGGAAAACAAAACAAAATAGAAAGAAAGAAGGGTAAGAAGCATCTAGAAACCCTAGATATTTAGAGTTAGAAAGGAGGTACAATAATTGGCTAGAAAAGGAAACCAATTTATGTGGATCTATAACACTCTTCCCATCATAGGCTTGAGTTATGAATGGATGGGTACATAACATTCCACTTTATCACCTAAGTGGGTCTTATGAGTTAGTATGAACTCTTGGTTCACCATCCCTATAGAGATATAGTGGATCAAGTCTCGCCTTACCAACGTGGCCTTGAAGGAGATAAGATATTATATATATAGTCAAATAATAAGTAAGCTAAGGTTTATATTGTTACTCATGAGAAGAAGGAAACCATTTTTTTGCAAGGATTCACAAAATAAACTAAGGTAGGGAGAATTTTTTTTTATTTTCAAGTTAATATTGATGGACAAGTGAATGCAAATAAAAACTATATATAATAAAACAAAAATAAGTGTTAAATTATTGAAAAACAAAACCATACAACCTGATCATTTAGTATTATGATGATTTAACTAGCAAGTGCTTGCTAGAAAAATTAAATGGGGAATAGCAAGGCTTAAGCCCCCTATTAGTTGTCCTTTATTCATCTAGGTGACCATGTCCTGACAATAGAGGGTTAAGGTGTTGGGGGGATTGGTTAGGCCCCTAGGAAAGCCACACAACCATAGGTTATAGCCAATAGTGACACTCCTAGTCACCAATGTGACCGAGAGCTAATGTCAAGTAAAAAAAAATGTTTTATCCTCCATCCCACCACATGGATTTAAATAGAATCTAAAGAAAATGGCATATTTTAATTATCATCAAGAATGATTAAATGGAGCAGATTTTAAAATGGTAGTTTTAAAATAATTAAATTTCTAAAACACTTAATTCCCTCCCATGAATTTATTTTTAAAACCCTAAAATATTTGTGTATATACCCATCTATCATGACTCTACTTATACGTCCCATGCACTTGAGAGTATATAAAAACACGTGTATAGTTCTTGTCATTAGGATTATATATCTTTCATGGGGGATATACTCATTTTTTACAAAAAATATTGAATATATATACCCTATGAGAAAATTTGTATTCATCGAAACAAAGCTACATTGTGTATATGCCAATAAATTATTCATAATTTTTTTTTTACCATGTATGAACTGCTACAACAACAATGGCAAATAAACTCAGTTTACGTAAACTCATTATATTTTATTTATCCTTGGTTAGATGTGTATACTCCTTTGCTTGAAGATACATGTTTTGATAACATGTACCTAGCATAAGTGATGACTATAGGAAATGAAGGAAAGAGTGCATGAATTAATAGACTTTTGGAAGGGGGAATGGATGGTCAAGATCCAATTGTGAGATAAAAAATGAAGGATGGTTGAGAGGATTTCCTTAGGATAAAAGAGACGATGGAGGGTGGAGATGGAGTTTGTTAGAATATGAATAGCTAATACGAACTTACTAATGTTAGTAAGTAGTTGTGAGCATGAGAGAAATAAGGGACATGTGTATCTAGTGGGGATAGATTCTTGAATGGGTGGAGAGAATAATGAGACCATAAAAAATGTTGTTAGGTGCCCTTTATTCTTGGAATACATTTGAGGGAATATAAGCACGTAATTAAATAATATATATTTAATTATTTTAGCCATGTGTGAGATGGATAATAGGTGGAAATAGGAATTAAATTTATATTATTTTTGTGAGATGAGATGGAAAAATGGACTATTTAATTAAGTGATAGACTTTAGGTAAGGGGGACTAGAATAGGTGATATATTTTGCTGATCAATACTAGGTACATTAGGGAAATATTTAGGTGTCTACATTTTTCCCCTCTTTAATGCAATGTCTCAAAAGTGATGTTGTGTCAAAGAAGAATAAAAATAAGGATGAGATGAGGTGAAGCTCTAGAGGTAATTTTCCTCGGTTGCTTATGAATGATGTTGGAATTAATGCCCCCTTAAGAGAGTTTTTAGGTGGAATATAGTCCCAAGAGGTCTCTTGAAAAGATAAAGTATAAATTAAAAAAAGTCATAAAGGATAAAAGATGACTTGAAAGAAATAATATTGGGATGTAAATTGCTATGAAAATAGGACTAATGATATCATACATATAGGAACACAGGTATAGACAACAATAGGTACCATAGGGCACTCACATTAGACTATGGCAGTCAGAGGGTCTTGTATGGATACAAGACCATAGGGTCAACACATATAACCTTCCTAGACTTAGTAGTCTTTTATGGTTATCTAGAGAGTACCCACATGGTTTTAGAATATGTGGGCATCATCTTGGAGCATTAGAGTAGAAAATTAGAGATGTCAGAAAGTCTTACAAAGTATTTGTGGTGGTCCAAAACTACCAAATTGATCATCAGACCTCAATCATTGAGATTACACCTTTGGTATCTTATAACATAGTTTTAGGTATGGATTGGATTGATACAAATCAATCTAAGGTTGATAGTCACCATAAGGTGATTCAGTGTTTTGATGACCATGGCATGATGGTAGTGATATCAGGAGTACAAAGACCAACATTTTTTTTGCATGATATTTACTATGTAGTTAAAGTGGAGCATGTGGAAGGGATGTTAGATGTTCATCATAAACAATAGTGATGGGTTAGAGGGCTTGATAGATATATCTTTGGATGACCATCCTATTCTCAAGGAGTTTTTTAGATGTTTTTCCTTCAACCTTTCTAAGGATGCAACCCCATTGTGAAGAGGACTTTCATATTGATCTAGTGTTGGGAGCATAGCCAATACAAATAATATTGGGTGTAACCATACCTTCAGGTCATTATAAGGATATAGATAATCTACTCTCATATTCATTTGTGCATCAATCAAGGGCATAGAGTAGTAGCATAATAAGCCTTAGAGAGTCTGCAAGATCACTAGTATGCTCTTCTCTTGTGCCATCAAGTTCAATCTTATGAATAAAAAAGTTCTTTGCATTTAGTATAGAGAAAAAACACTATATAATTGTTGTTTGTTTTATACATATCAAAAGTCATATTCATTCGGTCGTTAGCCTTTGTCATTGTTTCACCCATCTTTTGCATAGTTGTGTGACCTTTAAAATATAAATAGTACTAGAGCCTACCATTGTAATGCCCAAAACATTCAACTAAAAAATTCAACTAAGGACATGACATGAACTCCAAATCTTTACCATATTCACTTAACCAACTCACAAACTCTTGTTTCCATTGCACACACTTCATGAGAAAACATAGCAACATTGACCATTTAATTATAAAGGTTGGTTAGATAAATAATTGTTTTCACAATCAAGGCTAGATTTCAAAGGGAAACATGAACTTATAATATCAAGATATATTGATTAATTTCATTGATACATTTTATAATTGAAACATAATCATGACACATATCATGCAAATTAAATTTTACACAAGAGATTGATAGAATCAATAAAAATATTTATCTAACTTGAAATCATTACAACATATGGATTACAATAATCTTCACATATATTTATATTTATCATAAATAAATGTATCAACATTTCATTGCATTGAGTTCTTCTACAAGTATTATTATTTTTGCAGTTCTATAAGCTATCCCTATAGAATTTTTACCAACTTAAATCAAGAGGTATGCATGCCCATCTCTTACCATCATTTTATACACATTACCCCACACAAAATTAGTAGCAATTCACTAGATCCAATAACATTTAGCTATAAAATATCTATAAGACTAAATTTCACCATAGTCCCTTCATCAATAGGAATAATCATAATAATTTTCAAGTATTAAAATGGAAAGGATCTAAGGGGCCACACCTATGCCTCAATGGCTCATCCAACATGACCTTGCCTACATAATGAGGTTAGAGGCTTCATAGTTGGACTACTTGTTCTTGAACCAACTCATACTTGGTTGGCCAACAATAATGCATATCATCTAGATTTTTAATTCACAATTGATTTGTCAAGAATTTGGTTAATACATATAATAGACCATAATGGTTAAATTAGGAGGGATCTTCCCACCATAGATGAAATTACTAAATTAGTTTGATAAGATGTATATAAATCATAAACTATGGCCAACACACACACAATTGTACCTAAAACATCAACAAAATTAAAGAATGTCAAATGAAGAGAAAATTGTATTTACTTCAACACAAATATATTAGATAATGTACACAAATATATTAGCTTCAAACTTAATGATAATGTACTTGCAAGAGAGAATGTCAAATGAAGAGAAAATTGTATTTACTTTTAACATAATTTTTAATCATTGAAGCAAAGAATTCCAAATCAGGATAAAAATGTTGTGATTTAAAGAAGGATTAAGAGTATTAAAAGAATATTTTCAATACCTCATTATGTAATGTGCACACCAAAGTTGATCGATTGCTAAGATGATCGCAATTGTTTGTAATTCTAAATTTTAAGAAGTATGGGATTTTGAACACAATGTAAATGAGCAAAGAAAACAATATTTATACATGCTTAACAAAGTATTTCCAACTATATGGTTTGCAATTTATGTATTAATCTATTTTCAATCCTATTTTGTAAGAATTTATTGAAATACAAAATAATAGTAAAAATGCAGAGAGGAGCTAGGATACATATACATCCACAACTTTGGCTCGTTATAATTTATTGCATAACACATTGATCCATTTTGATAAATATATTTATCTAACCGAAATTAGATTATTGCTTCTATCATGTATATTGATATTGATAGGAAAAAAATGGTTTTATATGTACAAGTACTTTGGATCTTCTAACCTAATATACTAACTTCAAGGAGGAACCCCAAACTTTATTGATGAATTTGCCTATTTAATCCAAATGTTGTGTTGAAAATGATGCATAAAAGCATTGGATAGATAAAGAACCTATTAATTATAATATAAACATGTTGCATTAAATTTATAATTAATTTATTTCATCATAATGTAATTATGATATATTCAAAGAACATATGGCATTAATGGATTTGCTTCTACCATAATACAAATTACCAAACACTATTGGTAAACAATAATATAGTTTCCATAATGTACATGGATTTAATAAGCCACATAAATTAGATCTTCTATCCAGGAGAGTTACACTAAAAATTTACAAGGGTTTTCATATCTATTGACTCTCTTATAATGTTAGCCAATTGGTGTGAAAGGTTAGGTGGTGTATTATTGATGGAAATTAGAAGTGGTCAAAGGAGGATTAGAAGAACAAAATGTAATGCCTTGATGGTGCTAGTTTCAAATATAAGTTTTCCTTAAATCATCATATAATAGAAACTAAATTTAAGGTTCATTGCTCAGTAACAATAATTTAAACCTTAACTAGAAACAATGGTATTGGTGAATGATCTTAAAATGCACTTCTCCACCCAAACTACCAAGTTGTAAATGAACTTCTTAACCAACATTACAAGAGAAATATAACCATGATAATTAATGCATGGCTTCACCACTTTCCTAGATGTAGAAGGTAAAGGATGAATTGAGAATGCAAACATGCCAATGGTAGGACAAATCTAAGTTTAAGTCATGCTACCAACTAAAAATTTAGCCAACACAAACCATCCAATATTTATTATACAATGAGTTGACTTCACATACATGTTCAACCACTCAATAAAACTATATGTCAAGCCAAATCACTATTAATATTTGTAACATAAGGACTGGCACATAGTGGTGAATGATACCTTCATTTAACAATAGAATTATATTGGCTTGACTATGTACATACATGGTACTAGAAGACAATTTGTCACATTCTATAGTGGATTATAACCAAATGAAAATTAGTACTCAATTCCTGCTCTTAATACAAATTCCTTTACTATAATGTAACAACATAGCAAATGAGTACTTACCTCCTCCATACAAAGCTTGATTTCACCCTCTTGATTCCCTCAAGTCTAAGCTTGGATCACACTCAATCACAATAATTCGTAGAACATAATAAACATTATATTTCTCCTAGGTCACCTATGTAGATTATACAATTATATTTCTTATATATTTTAAAAATTTACACTAGAAACCCCAACCAATTTTTTTTTTTCAAACATTAGATAGACTAATTATTACACTTAAGTGATTAGGGCACTCAGGGAACCACTAAGATACATGTTGCCCTGCGTAACAAGGTCACCTCCCAATTCAAGTTGATAGTTAGTGTAAGGATTTAGTTGAACAACCATTAGGTTCAATTGGGCTTAAAGAAGGTTTGACATTCATAGGAATCCAAGGAGGTCGAGGTCCTTAAGGCTGATCTGATCTAGAGGTCAAATGAATCGAAACCCATCAACCCAGTCACTTTAAGTATAATCCCTCTTTATCTTTCATGACCCTTCACTTGATACACAAAAATAGCCATCATTACGAGGATTTTGTTTTGCTAGCTAACTTAGTATGGGTATTAAAGTATCATAATATTATTCACTATAGAATCATCCTTATGGTGGTTAAAAATTCCCTTAAAATTACTTCTAATATAATGATATAGATCCTTATCGCCCCTATTATTATTAGCAATATTGAGGTAATTATACACTTGTTATTCAAATGTATATTTTAATCACCAATCTTAATGATAGGGTTAACATTAATACTACCCCAAGGCTCCTCATTGTAGCTTACCCAATGTTAACACGACGTTTCCATTCTTGGTGGTGTTATGACATTACAACAATAGGAAAAATTATCCCAAGAATAACCATATATCGTATAACCACTTGCAATGATTCTAATATCACTTCCCCTAAAATTTCTAACAATAATAAATATATATATATATATATAATAAACATCATATATAATCTCACCCTTTTTTTAATAGAATAAAATCACTTATTTATTTATTACATATACTAAATTCATTATATAATAATAATAACTTACTTTCTTATTATGTATCTTACTTTTTACTTTATTTATTTATTTAATTTTCTCTTTCCTAAAAGCTTATGAGGGGATTTTTTTTTTTTTTTATTACCATGTACACATGGTATATATATTTATATATAAAATGATCCATGCTTCTTTTTATCTTAAGCCCCCCTTCCTACTCCTATTCTTTTTCCACGTGAGTGTGGGTGGGGGGTTTGGCCACCTTACTTTTTTTAAAAGATCATATGGAACTTGGAAGTATGTCAAAAGAGCAATACCATTCCCGAATTTTCCATAGCATGGTATTGAATAAGGATATGCAATATATATGCTCTTCCTTGCACCTAAAACCATACAATCGTTTAACTCAAAATTTAAGTTATCTTCTTTTTATTTTTCTTTCTTTCAACCCCTACCGTCAACTCCTCCTTATGCCAAAACAATATTTTTATTAAAACATGAGATTTGGGACGGTGAAAATCGAACTATCCATACCAATATAAGAATCCTCACAGCTCGAATGACAATTCCACTGATCAATCTCCAGTCAACATCAACTATATGATTTCACGTATAGAGAACTAACAATCTTCTTTCTTTTTATTTACCTTCTTGTTTATCGCTATTTTATTTTATTCTATTTTACTTTCTCTTTGAGTTAGGATTTGTATTGAATTATAGTTGCAGTAACAATTATGATCTTCAAAAATTAGAGATACACAAAAAAAAAAAAGGAATAATTTATGTTTTATTTTTTTTCATCACAGGAAAACGAAAACAAAAGAAAAAGGGGACGCCAAGTTAACAACATAGGAGCAGGCCGGTGAAGAAAAAGAGAGAAAAGTCGGCACTAAGGAAGAATAGGAGAGAGGGCCTGTATTGAGAAAGAGCAAAGAGGGGACTAAGAGGAGATAGGTGAGTAGAAAAGACAATGAAGAAATAGGTTGTAGAGGAGCAATGCCATCTAGTAAGGAATAGATAAGAATAAAACAATACATAGTTTTGTATAAGGGATTAAAAGGCCACAGTTATAGAATGAAGCATAAGGAATACAGACGACCAAGTGAAGATTGCAGAGACACACAACAGAGGCGTGTGGAAATATAGCAAAGGAAAGAGAGTTGAAACAAACTATTTGTAATTGTCTGTAAATCTGTAATGTAGAATTTGTACTGTGAGTTTTGGAATCTGAAATGATTTTAATATGAACTTTTATTGTTAAGCAATTGCGAATTAGGGCAGGAAAAGCGTGCTCCCTGCATCTCGATTCTACTAGTTCCTTGACTCATTAATTTGTATGTGTTTTCCTTATACCATATCTATTAAATCTATTGCGGTAGATTATTCATTCTGGGTTCCATGGAATTTACATCTATATCTATATTTTATTATTATTATTATTACTATTGTTATATTTTGTTTAAGTATTGATACTTTCATTCACAGATACCTTTTTAAGTTCCATAGAAATTAAATCAACGAACACTCAAACGGAGATAAGAATCAACCCATCTGTAATATTTGTTATTGCTATAACTAATCATTGCTTTTACATTTGAATCACATATTCACTACAGGTAAGTTTGTCTTTTTTTTCTTTCTTTTTTTGGGTGTGATTATAGCCAGCATAGTTGTTTTACCTCCTAACCATTGCCTTCTCATATTAGGGAAATATACAAGACATAGATCAAAATAACTTGCAGTATGTGCATATACATAAATATCTTTAAATTGCAACATAATTGAATATCCCTCTTTGTGAGGTGTATTAACCTTTCTGATTCCCTTGTCTACAAGAGAAAAGATTCACACTTATATTCAAACAAATTTCTCCAAAAGAGCTTGAAATGCTCATCCATATTTAAGGAACTACCATTAAGTCTACATGGTATTTCATTAAATAATTCATCCTTGAAGTCAAACAATTGAAAATATCATTCAACTCAATCACAACTTAATCATATATCATCCATTTACAATATGTTTTGACAATATTATTAGTCACAAAAGGAAGCAAGCTTCACATAACTAAACTAATTCTTACATAGAATATGAACTCTATGCTTATTGGTTACACCATTACCACATACCAAAAGACCCCAGATTTTGTTATAATAAGTAGGATCAATGATCTTCCAACCATCATGCAAACATTAAATTTCACAATTAATTATTCTATATTAGATTTATTGGATAAATTATAATTGGAAGTACTTGTTGGGAGGGAAAAAATCAAGATTAATCTTATTTCCTAGGTTCTTAATGGTTAGAGTTAAACATTATTGTAATTTTTGTATTAGAGTGACATCACATTTTCTCATAAGACATCATTAAATCCATGTGGCATCTACCTCTTGTAGGTCATTCTTTGTATTAGAGTGTGTGAACTAGTCTTCACCACGCTAATCCTTGCAGTGCCTCCCCCAAAAAATTCTTTGAGATAATTGTAAGACAAAACAAGGAGACAAAGCAAGTAACAAGAAATTAAGGTTAGTTAGAAGATTGAAACATGTGTCAGATTAGGGAAAGGGAGTGCCACATGTCAGGAACTAAGGTGAGGATAATTATTTAGTCTTTTTTTTTTTAGGTATATATGCATACAAATAGCTACTGTGTCTGGTGCAGATGCAAAGGGTTGCAAGAATTTTTTATATACATAGAACCTTAAATTTAGTGTATACATCCATTTGAAAATTATAATTAATGTTAGTAATTGTAGTATGATTTTAGTGTTCTACCTAAACCGCAATAATATTATGTTAATTCTAAAATAAGGGTATATGAATTATTAGTTAACATTAAAGAGGTGCACATAGTAATTCAATTTATAAAAGCTTCATGAATCAAATTCGTTTAACCTAATTTTATTAAGATTTTACAGTAGGAGATCATAAGGATAATTGAGTATTAGGGTTGAAATTTGGTTGTAAACTTAAGGACTTAGATACAATTTTTTTTTTAAATAGTAAATAAATAAGATTATATTTCCCTTCCTTAATGATGATCATCTAATATTCATTTTTTTGACTTAAATTGATAATTTTATCTAAAGGAAGGTGATCATATGTATGTTGCCAATTCTTCCAAAAATGACTGTAGATATGATAAGTCAAACCTAGATTAATGAGGGTTGAAACTCTCATTAATGAGGTTGTCATTCCTAGTGTTTGTGGCAAGAGGAATAAAATATAATATCATTGTATGTAAACGGGTGGTAGAATAATTATTTTGTCATTATTATATTTGATGGTGGTGGATTCTCATTATTATGTAGAATTAGTATCTTGGGAAGTTTTATAAACCAAATGAAATTTATATAGACTTTAACATACACTTCTTGCTCTAATAGAGTTGAAGAAAAATTAGTAGTTAACTCCTCACAACAAATTTGGCATTGTTATTGTCTCAATAGAACGATGGTTTATTAAATGCAATATCAAGAAACCAAATTAGTACAGTGATGATTAGTTCTATATTATGACATTATCATGCCTAAGGCCTATATATCTTACATATGCAAACAATCATCATTATATTTTTAGACCACAAAAAAATGACAGTGTGAGATTTCTTATGAAGATTGAATTTTTTTTACCATTGAGTTGAGTTGTAATTTGAAACTTGAAAATCAAAATAAATCCATAATAATAAGTTTATCTATTCTTGGTTATTAAGGATGGAATGTGATTAGTGGAACAACATTTGTAGTCTTTAGATATGTCAATATTAAGGTAGTGGTGTAAACCATTTCAAAAAATAAAAGTGTTTTGTGTTGTGTCCATGATGACTCATTTAAAAATCACTAAAAAGAGTACCCCTAGTGCAACCACAAAAACCACAACATTAAAAGAAAGGTATTCCAAGCTTCTAAAATTAACTCATATTTTTAATGCCAAATATTGAATCTAATTAAGAAAGTGATTAAATCAACAAGATTAATGTACTAATGAAAAATAAATATAAAACACGTAAACCATATCAATACCAAATATATGTGGAAAAACCCTTTCACAAAATAAAACTAGTATCAAAGAGACCCAAGAATGTATTAATCATAGAAGAGTGTACACTAATATCATTAATTATCCTTTTAAAAAAAAAATGACAACCTAGAAGAGCAATTAAAAAGTTGAAAATTAGAAACCACTAAGTGACATCTAAAACTATGAGTCAAAACCATGAACCATATTAAAATTCATTGCCCCGATAGTCATGGTCAAGCAACTTGGAATAGTAAGTAACTCCTCTTATACATACTACACATATTATACCTCTTAGATGTCATATATTTTGTCGTGATAGTCAAATTGACCACTTTCCCAAATCTAGGTAGTCCATGTGAGGGCATTTGATGACTTTAGCATAAACACCAAGTTAGGGAGATGCTCTAGATAACTCCCATTTGACATTTGTAATGTAACCTCCATATTAAATGTCCTCTTACACAATATTTGAATTATATTAAATAATAAATAATAAACAAATAATGTCTCCACCCTCACATGGGTATCCCGTTTTGTCTACTCCATAATGTTTGAAGATCATATATTGTTTAATATTATCTACAAAGTTCAATAAAAATTGACATGAATTAGGATTTTCTAGGTGAATAACACATCTAATCCTCACATATGATAGGACCTCATAACATACAATGATGCAAACCCTAAAAGAC